>BLKR01010229.1:57500-64184 GCA_011170035.1 Teleogryllus occipitalis
CCTTTAGTGTAATATATTATTTAAATCCAGTCTGTATGTATTATATGTAAGTGTACTGTGCTTAAAAGTTTTAAAATGTTCTAAGTTATGAAAGTTCAGGTAAACCCCTCATTACTTCAGTCACTGTCAGATAGGCCCTTGTTCTACTGAGCCCTTCAATTATCTCGTTTCTTTTACTAACTGATATTTTACAATATTGCTCTCGAAGATATGTGTATTTAAATCGATTATTTGTAAAACTCGTAAGTCACGAAATGCAAACGTTGTGCGTGAGAAAGCGTTGTACGTTGTGCGTGAGAAAATCTTATTAATGAACAATCCATAAACAGTAAATGTTTTACCTCTAATTATTGTCATTTTTGACAAGACATCATGGAAGTATAATATAAACTTTTAATACTTATTAAATTTGCCCTTAGATAAGTTTAAAATTCTTCGACTTACGGGATTTTAAAACGGAATACATAGTATTTTAACTCTTCAAGAACATTGTTTTAACATTTTAAGTCTTCAAGAAAAAATAACGATTCTTGGACGCATTAGCGATTAGTGACACATCTATGTGTTTACTCTAGCATACTTTCTTACTTATTTATATACCTTTTTTATAATTTTATTTTGTACGACTAGTAGTGATTTCATTGTTTCGGTGTATACTTCTCCCAAATCTATGAACCCATGAATTGCCATTGACCTGAATAACCAATATCAAAGCTTCAATAACTGTTTTTCACTCAGAATTACTCTAATCTTATAAAATACAAATTTAGTACCTTATTTTAGTCGTCTATTTCATATACGAGTCTTTCAAATTTTGGTCAATATACTTTCAAATATTGTACGTCTGCTCTATTACTCACCAATTATATGTAGATCTCGAACAGTCGGTTTTATGTAGTCTTACGATACCATTTAGTCGAGCACTATATTTGCATCTTCCAAAAATTACTTACACAGTATTGAATCGCAAACAAGTTTTATTCAGTCAATTTGCAGTGACTCACAATTTATCTTTAGCCTTTGTGAATATCTTATCCCAAGTACCACCTGTTACAATTACACTCCTGTCATTGATGTTAATGATACAACTTCACATTTTGGGAAAATACTAAAAATATTGTGAGTGTATAAAATAAATATGAGTGGTCTAAAAATGGTCTTTGGGGGTGCCCCACACTTCACCATTAATTGTGGACTGTACCTACTATTCATTTTAACTACTTATCTTCTACTCGTTAGGTAATTCAATACCAAATCCTGTACGTCCCATTGTGTCCCATTTTATATAACTTTCTCAGTAAAGTCTCATGATCGTCTTGTTCCAATGTTATATGAACAATAAGACAGTTTTTTTGATAACTTGTATATTGAGATATAAGAAAGAAAGATACCCGAGTGTTGAAATTTTAATATTACATTTGTTACTTAAAAATGATTCTGAACTTCAATGTCATATATCCAAGTTATCTACAGTGTCAAACAAAAAAATATTATTATTATAAAGAGTATTGCTTTAAACTCTACACAGTACTAGTAGTACTAGTACTGTGTAGTACTGTGTACTAGCATTTCTCTTTATAACCCATCTTTCTCTGATTTACATTCTTTTTGCCTAACACATTTTTCTTTGCGTCTTTTTTCATTTTTGAAAGATAAGAGGAAAGTAAATGCAGAAAAGGATAATGGAAATTGGCATTAATATATGCCTAAAATAAATATTCCTCTTCCAAGAGACCAGCCTGAAAGTAACTCTGACCCTATAATCAAAGATGTTTGCATGCTCAAATGAAGAGCGATGTCCTATGTTGAGAGCCTTCTCAACCAATTTCAAAATTGTTTGAGTATTAATAGCAATAATAATCATAATAGTACTAGCGGTACTACTAGTACTACTGCTCACTACTCATCAGTACTAGTAGTACTACTAGTACTATCAGTACTAGTAGTACTACTAGTACTATCAGTACTAGTAGTACTACTAGTACTATCAGTACTAGTAGTACTACTAGTACTATCAGTACTAGTAGTACTAGTAGTACTAGCACTACTAGTAGTACTAGCACTACTAGTAGTACTAGCACTACTAGTAGTACTAGCACTACTAGTAGTACTAGCACTACTAGTAGTACTAGCACTACTAGTAGTACTAGCACTACTAGTAGTACTAGCACTACTAGTGGTACTAGTAGTACTAGTAGTACTAGCAGTACTAGTAGTACTAGTAGTACCAGCAGTACTACTAGTACTAGCAGTACTAGCAGTACTACTAGTACTAGTAGTACTAGTAGTACTGCTAGTACTAGTAGTACCGCTAGTACTAGTAGTACCGCTAGTACTAGTAGTACCGCTAGTACTAGTAGTACCGCTAGTACTAGTAGTACCGCTAGTACTAGTAGTACCGCTAGTACTAGTAGTACCGCTAGTACTAGTAGTACCGCTAGTACTATTATGATTATTATTGCTATTA
This sequence comes from Teleogryllus occipitalis, assembly GCA_011170035.1. NCBI lineage: Eukaryota > Metazoa > Arthropoda > Insecta > Orthoptera > Gryllidae > Teleogryllus > Teleogryllus occipitalis. The sequence continues at coordinate 59,968 of BLKR01010229.1, forward strand.
ATACTCAAACAATTTTGAAATTGGTTGAGAAGGCTCTCAACATAGGACATCGCTCTTCATTTGAGCATGCAAACATCTTTGATTATAGGGTCAGAGTTACTTTCAGGCTGGTCTCTTGGAAGAGGAATATTTATTTTAGGCATACATTAATGCCAATTTCCATTATCCTTTTCTGCATTTACTTTCCTCTTATCTTTCAAAAATGAAAAAAGACGCAAAGAAAAATGTGTTAGGCAGAAAGAATGTAAATCAGAGAAAGATGGGTTGTAAAGAGAAATGCTTTTAGAAAGGTTCTTGTAACAAAACGAAAAGTAAACGCACCAATTTGCAAATGCTCGCTCAAGCAGTAGACACTTTTCAAGGGTTTCTTAGAACTTTTGAAGCTCACAAGTAGACGTCAAGTTGGAAGACTCTTTAATGAGACATAAACCCCCGAAATGTTGCCCAGACACGCCAAACGTAATCCCCCCCTGTGCGTTTGCTGGGGCTGGGCGCGCGTTTATTTATAGTGGCGAGACGAGGGGAGGCGTCGTTAGGGGCCAGGTAGGGCCCAAAGAAAAGCCCGCCCTCTCCAGCCCTGCCTAATCTCCTGAACGCGGGTGCGGCCGCGCGGCGCCAGGCCCGGCCGTCCAGCGACTCGCCGCGCCGACCTTTGGCTCTTTTCGCCACCACAGTGCACCTGTGAAGGCGGGGATTAAGTATGCCAAAGTGCTACTATATAATTATTAAATTAGATTTAAGCTAGAATTAAGTTTGCTTTAGTTAGTATTAGCTTTTTACCTCTCCCTCTCAGCTGCTTATGCCGAAAGGCAGCAGCGTAATTTGTACGTTTGTAATTTGTAAATAAATTCCCGCCTCCTCAGGGTTACTTTGGAGGGGAAACATGTCAAAAAAGGATTTGTTTTATGCAACGAGTGCGGATTGAGCCATTGCCTTGCGGCTTAAGCAGGTAGAGGGGGACCTTCTTAATAACTAACTAAAAATAACTTAAATTTTCTTTAATCTAATTGCACAGTTAAAATCACATCAACTTTGGTATACCTAACATAAATTTGTTTTCTCTTAATATTAGAAAAAGTTTTACTTTCTGGATGTATTAATTTTATTTTCTTTTTCCTTTACATGTATGCATCATTCATACCACTTTACATTATACACATAACCATTTATGCAACTCATTCACTCCCCACTGGCCTCAGCCAGGGCTTCTAGGGAAGGGCTGCTCTCCTGGCCTGTGGTTGCACTATTCCACTTACCATCGACATCAAAACAAAAGAGAAGTGTGATGGTAGACATTGACATTCAGTTGTGACACTTTTAATGTAAATTCAAATCGATTGTCGCTTTTAAATTCATAAATAATATGCACTTTATCTAACACCCCCATAACTCAAAAGAATTTGGAATTTGCAATAAAATCTATTTATTAAAAATTAGTATATATTGCTCGTAATACATAATTATTTTTCATAAATGCCATGAAATATTTTAAAACTTATTCAACATTTATGTTTAAATAAGCAGAAATAATTTTACTTCTATCGGCAATGACCGTACTTCGGTTTGGTAATGCTGCAGCCTTGTGCTAGAAGAGAAGTAAAGAATGAATTTCATTTTATTGTCGTAGTTTTAAGAATAAATTTACTACATTGTAATGTAGTTGCCCGTTCTCCAATGAATACAGAATTACACTTGTCCAGAATGTTTCTTGTGCCTCCCAACCTTTCAGAAAGCACTCCCAGTATTAATTAAGAAATGAATCTTTGTTCATGCCATTTGAATTGGTTCCGCGGCATGTCCTACTATTATCTCTGCAAACTTTCTGATTATGTTCCTTGGCGAATCATCAAGGACTACCAGAATATGCGAAGCATCATAAACCACCAACGCACATGCATTTTGAATGACTTCATTTACTTACTCTTAATAATACTTTCCTGCTTATTTTGTTCTAAGCACAAACTTTTTTCATTCATTCGCTTGTCATTTCCTTTCTTGAGGATATTTATATTCTAATTATTCTATTATTTATATTCTAATATTCAAGGAACATTAGTTATTAATAAGCAAAACTCTAGTATTGACGAATATTAGACACAAACTAAAAATTATTGTGCATTATTGCAAATCTTCTAGAGCAGATCTAGTTTAATCTTCAGTACTAAAAGTTTTGTGTGATGTGGTATATGTGAACTAACCAGCATTAAAATCTAACCTACGCAGAGAAAATGCATTGATTTAATATTCAGATTTGCTGAGTTATTAATTTATAAAAGTTTGTATTTAAGTTTGTGAACTATTTCTGTCATCTATACTCACATTTGCTACCACTTTCAGCAGTTTTTACAGAGCTCTTACACATATTTCTACTATTATACGTCCTACACCTGATGAGTGCAACGAGAGCTCTTCCCCGGGAGGAGGTACGTTGCATAGTAACTCTTGTGTCCCCTACAGTGTAGGGTAAATGTAGAGTATGAATTCTTGTGTAGGGTAAACGCACCAGTAGTTGTCACAATTAAGAATATTTTCATAGTTTTCTCAAAAGTCTTGGGCTTCAGAACTAAATTCGATGCGTGAAACTCACTGGGTGAATTGCATACCTCTTTCTGAGTAGATCCCTTGTCTTAAAATGGCCAATTTTTAATTTTTTTCTATTCCTTATTAAGTTACTTCATGGTGGTAGGCTAAAATGTACTTTCTCGTATTATTTGTAAAGATTATGTAGTATAATATTGCACTTTACAACGATGAGTCTAAATTTAAAAACGATTTACCGACTAACAAAATAAATAAAATCAAAAACTAACGGAAAAAAAGTTAGTGGTGCTACAACAGCACATACTTTCTCACATTATTTGTCAGGGCTCCGGAATCTTATACTACTATATGAACCTGTAAAATTGTTTCCAAACGGCAAAACTATTTTGGCCGCGCCGAGTCTCAAACTCAATTGCCTGACGTTAACTCGCCATGCGCTTTACCTAACACGCCCTCGACCCTCGGTCATACGCACTTTCGCCAGGGCTTAAAAAAAATAATCAATTATTTTCCAACTATTTTTAACTTTCCTAATTTTGGAAAATCCAGAGAGTTCAACGAAACTAAGTCTTGTGTCACTTTTTAAAGTCTATTCGTGAAAAAAAATAAAGAAACACTTTAGAGTCGTCTATGAGCAATTTTTTTAAAACTGCGTTAACTTCATGCAGAAATTATGCGCAAAATACTGATTTTTTCAAAAAATTGTGCATAACCGTTTTTAAGATCTAAGATTTTTTAAATAGATTCTATACACACGAAATATTTGTCTTCTATATTATAATTTTGCAATGTTAACTTTTTGGTTGGACTCCTACTTACTAACTTACAAACTATGATGGCCGGGAAATATGTACTAGGTTCTCTTTCCGACATGTTCTTGAAAACCTTTGCGCGAAGGTTGGGGAGACTGATGGAAGCAATCGGTTGAAAATGACAGTTGATTTAGCCGGAGAACACCCTTGAGACACTAAAAAGTGTAAAGAACAAAAATCAAAAATAGAAATACCACTGTACTATTAAATGCATTTACTATTAATAAAACTTTCATTCTGGCTGTTTCAAACGTGAGTTTTGTTGGAAACTTATAATACTAGATTTAGATTTATTTAACGTAAAAATCGTATGTGACGTATGAGGCAGAAGAGCCAAATCAAATCAAATCAATATACAGAACTGGTATACAACAGGTACCTTCTCTTTATCCGAAAGTCGGGACCAATGACATAGAATGTGTCATCGCCCGTAGGTATCCTTGAAATTGTGAAGGGATCGGACTGATTCACTGACAGATTAAGTCATTCATTCTTTCTTTCATTCATAAGCTGGGTTCTCTTTAAGGCAATCACTCTATGTGCTATTTTGCGGATAGAGTATTCTCTCACAACTATTCCGACTGCATTTATTTCAAAGAAGAAAATCGACTCCGTCTTCCGGTAAACGCAACAGCAGCCAACGACCACTCCGTGCCGTCACTTACTATCTTGCCATCTTGTTCTCCGACGGAATTCTAATGGAATTTCTTGCTTCCCAACAAGCGCCACGAATACCTCCGCCGGGTTGCTACATTCTGCGCGGCTTTGAGAACGGATTCTCTGCGCGAGCCACCGTGACCTTCGACGTCGTAGGCATAAAACATCTAAACAGTCGCGTGTTTGCAAATGCGAGGCCTATGATCA
>BLKR01010230.1:0-64171 GCA_011170035.1 Teleogryllus occipitalis
TAAATATTATAGTATACAAATTCATGCATACAGATAGATTTATTAAAGGTCGATATGAGCTAATGATCGCTGACAAACATGATTATAAATAGAATTAGAATTTGAAGAAATACATAAACTGTTGCAAACAATGAGAATTCAAAGTTGACCACTTAGTACTAGTTAATTTCTAGTTATCTCTAAATTAACATTTTATTTTCCTTTGACTTATAAATTATCTTACACTTCAGTACACTACGATACAATACACTTCACTTCAATTCACTGTACAAGGGACCTTATTACTATTAATAATAGTAATAATAATAATAATATCAGCCAAAAATAATAATTTAAAAGTAACACCAAATCCAATTACAGTGGTAATAATTATGGTAATAACAATACAAATCTCAGCTTTAATAGTAATGATCGAAACGGAATTAAGTTTATTATTAAATTTGACTTCATTAGAAGGAAGATCCTCCAGTACTTTTGCAGGTAGTTTGTTCCAATCCACTATAGTGCGATTCACTAAGGAGAACTTGCCTATATCTGGTTTTACTTTCTCGCACTTACTAACGTGAGAAGAACTGTAATCTTCCGTGTAAGTATTGTAATCGTACGCTGAAAAACGGTGAATTTTCGACAAAAAAACACATTGCCGAGCCTTGTAAAGAAAAAAGCGGATAAATCCAGTTGCTAAATATAGAAAAAAATCCTATAACACTTGGTGTTGCCAGAATTCATGTTTTGTGCGTCCTTGATACCGCAAAATCGATTGACGGCAAAACGTGTCTGACTATCCGTCTGTGCACAACGCTAGCGCATAAACCGCGCAGACGATTTTCTGTAAACTTGATATTCCCCAATCGTTCTGGCTGATTATCTTCTGCCCTATCTTGTTGCCCCTGAAATTTGAAACCGATATTTTAATTTTGGGGTACTTTACATGAAGCCCCTCGGATATTTTTTCGAAAAAACTAGTTTTTGCGTAATTTCTACTTGAAATTAGTGAACTACATCAACGCCACCTAGACATATGTCTAGGTGGTGATAAATACACACAGGTGTCACACTAACTACGAGCCACAGAAAAATTGAATGAATGAAATGAAAAATAATTTAATTTTAATTATAATTTACTATTGAAAATGTCAATATTAATTCAATTTTTACTTTCTCGCACTTTCTCTTCTACAGTTTGTAATCTCAATGTATTGATGCATTTTTTTCAAGCAATAGAAATTTCCCAACAAAGCCGCTATCGATATTTGAGAAGATCATTGTTGTTGAACGTCGAGATGGTGGCGGTGAAAAGATACAGCTGTTATTTGTGTTGTAAACACAAGCTCCACTAAATTAGAAATGATAGAAATGATACTTTAGAAATGATTTAACTACCAAATAACTTTTATAAATTATTCGAAACCTATTTGAGGCCCGCGTCTCGTCACGTAAATTAAGGCATTAATTAACGATTTAATAATCGATATTTTTGTCACGGTTTTCTCTAGCGCCCTAACAGAAACAGTGCTGACAATACCATGATTTTACAGCGTAACTCCTAGGCTGAGAGCCAGTATTACACGTGCACGTTTTCTTGAGCCCTGGTTTACCAACCCCCATTCCTTTACTAACATTAGTTGAATTCACAATAAATGTTACCAACAAGCTTTGCTGACAAATTCTAATCAGAAACGTTTGCTCCCGGGTAACAGAAACTATTTTGCATCGAAAAACGAGCTACAGATTGCATATAATAGTCCTGTCAATAAAATAATCACTCCCCTCGCATCTAGCGAAATGAGGGCTCAAGAAAACAAGCGGGGATAATACTTTTTTTGCTTGTTTTTTGCCCCTTGTTTTGCTTTTGGACATAAATGTAACTTCATTTTCTGTGCACGTCTTCTAGAATTCAGTGGGAAATACAATTATTCAAATTATCGTTTCCATGTTGTCGCGGCAGGAAGTAATAAGAGCCAAAATTTATTGCTTATTTATCCTTGAAAATAGATTTTATTACATGGGAGTTTTTGTTTTTTTCTCCCTTTCAAAATTCAAAATTTAAGTAGTATATGACTTAGTGTAGGGATCACAGAATTTTGAAAATGTGCACACAATTCACCTTTCCCCATTGCGTCATACGCAGTTTTTAACTGTTTTTGACGTAAAATAAATAAATAAATAAATAAATAAATAAATAAATAAATAAATAAATAAATAAATAAATAAATAAATAAATAAATAAATAAATAAATAAATAAATAAATAAATAAATAAATAAATAAATAAATAAATAAATAAATAAATAAATAAATAAATAAATAAATAAATAAATAAATAAATAAATAAATAAATAAATAAATAAATAAATAAATAAATAATAAATAAATAAATAAATAAATAAATAAATAAATAAATAAATAAATAAATAAATAAATAAATAAATAAATAAATAAATAAATAAATAAATAAATAAATAAAATAAAATAAAATAAATAAGTAAATAAATAAATAAATAAATAAATAAATAAATAAATAAATAAATAAATAAATAAATAAATAAATAAATAAATAAATAAATAAATAAATAAATAAATAAATAAATAAATAAATAAATAAATAAATAAATAAATAAATAAATAAATAAATAAATAAATACTTCCTTTTGCGATGAATTTCGCAGTAGTTTTTGTATAAATTACTCCGCAGAATGCTCGGTGAGGTATGTTACATTTAATATCATCTGATTCCTACAATCATTTTCTGCGTATTGAATGAAAGAAAAGGTATATTAACCATCTTCAATAACTTAAAGAAATCTAGGCCCGCGAAAGTTTTTTCATATGAGCCTTTACTAATTTAAACTTCTTTTATTAAAAAATATGTCGGTAAGGGCCAAATTGTTTAGTAATTTAATTAGTTTATTAGTATTAGTTATTTATTATCTGTGTATGATGTACTATGACTAATCGATAAACATGTTGAAATCTGAATACAGATGGAAATGAGTGTTTTGGCCAAGAATTGAGATTATTCGCCATGCGAATGCACTAGTTTTAACAACGCTGCGCTGGCAATAGTGCATTACTCGCTTCTTGGTTGAATTGAACGTTTTCAAGTAATAGCTGAGGTGTTAATGGCGCAGAAAATTCTATATTTCAATATTACGTAGCTGTCTCTAATACCGCGAGAAAGTATGTTCTGTTGTAGCACCACTAGTTTGTTTTCTATATCGTATTTTCCAAGGATAGTTCCCTCTGCTTTTATAATCTGGTTTCTATAATATTTTACCGATGTATGTCCATGCTGTGTCCCCTCTGTATGTTTTCTACATTACACATTAACACGCTCGTTCCTTTCTCTTAGCTAAAGACTTCCATATTTCTCCTCCATCAACAGCGCGCCTATGATTTACAAACTTTCTGGCTCGCTTTTTAACGTTACCTAACGCCTCGATTTTTCCTTTTCTGTACGGGTCCCAACCTGCCGCTCCGAACTCTAAAATAGGATGAACAAATGTAGTACTACAAGTATATTCTAAGGATCGGGCATTTGTGCTGCTGTTTTTTAGAATACGCATTACAAATGCACTCCAAGATTTTTGACCGTATTGTTAATATAATCCGACCAACCCAAGTCGATTCTCAGGACCAAACCCAAATACTTAAGCCATTTACACGTGGTATAACATTAGTTCCTAACTCATAATTGGAGTGTACGTCTGAGCGAAACTTGGTAAAACAAATGGATTTACTCTTTTACGGATTTAATTCCATCTTATTTCTGCACTCTCAGTTCCATAAACAGTTTAGATCGTTCTGTGAAATATTTGTATCCGCAGACGAGCCAATACTCCTATATATTATGCTATCATCGGCGATAAATCTAATTTTCAATTTTATTCCAGTTACAATGTCGTTAATGAACGCCAAGAATAGCAGTCACCCTAACCTAACCTAACACCCTGGGGGACACAAGAGGTTACATCGGCTAGAGAGGCAAGCTGATGCGGGGAGCAGTGGATTATGGGTGGTAGATTTGCTTGCCGCACTACTTATCTTGACAACTCAGGATAGAAGTGTACGTTCGAAGGACCATCACCTGTTCTGTGATAACGCGAGATGAGCGCCTTCAGATAATCTGAAAATGGTTCTGACATCCTAATGGGAGCTATCGTTGAGGGAGATTTATAGACTATGAAACTTGTTTAAACAAATTATAACTGGAATCAAATGAATTGTTAATGAGAATTTTAGTTTTTTAACAAAACTTGTCTTTAAATATTTTGATTAAATTTGAGTATTTAATCATGGGGGTGTAACGCACGCGAGGGTCGCACAATCGATTTTTCGGTATCAAGGACCCCCAAAACCTGGAAGTCTGACTACACTACATGTTAGCGTAATTTACTTCATATAGGAACGAGGTTTAAGCCTACCCACTTTTCATTTCCAGGGTCCGACAATAAGAGTTTTTTATCGAAAATTCTGTTTATTCCGGCAGCATTAGAATACCTTCTCAATATTGCTTAAGCAGTAGCGAGAAAGTAAAAATTAACCTTACGTTCGCCATGCATACAAATTCAAAACAGTTCAAAAATTTTATCTGATTTTTGTAACATTTTATGAAAACCATATGTTTCGTTTGCTTTTGGCACAAAGTCAATGTTAATTTTTTCGATAATTACCTGGATATTTGTTTACTCTTCTTTGGAAAGGTTTAACGACTGAAATATCTCTTCGGTTTCGTTATCTGTTGCCCTAAACGAGGCGACTTGGACTTCGGGCGCTTCTTTGTCGAAATGAATTGATCTTGAGTACTTCTTCCCCATACGTCATACATTTTTAACTTTTTTTACCAAATAAAACAAATTAATCGTTGCACGACACTTCCCACGTTTTCTTTCCTGCGCCATGTGCGCAGGTTTTCTTGAGCTCCAGAATCCCTTCCTAATATTTTAACTATAAATAATTGAAAGATGAATAAAAGTTTAAAAAATAAAATAAACAAAAATTACAATATACTTAAAAAACGAGATAAGCAACATTTAAGACATTAAATGTTGACAAAAATTAAGACATTTTCGCCCCCGAGTTGTGGAAAACTTGGATTGGTAAACAACTGCAGATTTGACCGTTTTGCATAGCTAAAAAAATAGTGACACACCCCGGCTCTATTCCTACTACAAGCAAAAAGGAAAGCTCAACTGCACATAGTGAAGCAACATATAGTATGTCCGGAAGCAAAACAAGGGACCATCTCAACATTTGCCCAATGCATCAGGGAAACTGGACAAAACCTGATTGTGATGGAGGGTCATTAACCCGGAAGCTGAAGTACATTACTTGATACAGACATATCATGTTGTTTTTTTTTTTAATTATACAATACGAATGTAAACTAATGCATTATATATCACTTAAAATAAACATTATTTTTGTTTTTGATGATCAGCCTAGTCTTTAATTGTACAGAAACAGTTATGTAGCAGAAAAGATTTTACTAAAATTTGTGTATCGATTTTAATTGTTTAAAGTCATCTGACAATGTGTTGTAAAGTACATGTATTATTATAAGTGGATTTCTTGTAAGTAGCTGTTGATACTGACACCTGATAAATGTGATTTCTACGATGATTGTTGTAATTATAAATATTCAGTGACCAGACGTCCTCTTTTATCCGGACATGTCCTCCTTTTTGTGCTTTTGTCCGGGATCCACTCGGGTTTTTTAAATTCACGAAATATCCTCCCTTTTGTAACTTACTCGCCCAAGAGCACGATATTTTGTTAATGATTTGTTGTGACTCCTGTTTACACTAATATCCCTGTAGGTGGCAGCACTATCATTGGAATATTCTCTCCCCTGTGCAAATCGAGAGGTTTACTCATTCTTGTTCTTACAAATTTTGCAAGTTAACTACGCCCTCGCCTGCATTCAAAATGGGAAGGAAGAATTCTGAAGCTGGTTGCAAATTTTGTACAATTGGCACCTAAGTCTCTAATTCAAATAAAAATTGGTTAGTTTTTGCATATACAAAAAACCTGCCGAAGGCGGAAACCTACCTTGGCCGGGAACAATCTCAAACTGGACTATTTTCTAATGCAGAATACACTGGATAAGCCGGAAACGGAAAGAAAATTTTTAGTTCGACGATATTAAAAATTCTGGATAAGACGGAAAAGAAATATTGTTTTAAAATTAAACATCGGCTTATATGTGTGGTGACATCGTACCAAGTGACTCAGACCTGTGTTCGCCCATTCGCTCTCTGCAATCCCAACATCGAATTTCCCACGCTACTAGTGCGAAAGCCAATGTTTATTTGTAAGCACTAACACGGACAAGCCCGTGCGAAGGACGGAAAGACGCGAAGAGCGATCCCTCCGTAGTTCTTGTACTAATCGCGCACTTTATCTTGATACTCCATAGCGGGGGGTGCGGGGAGAGGCGGGTTCTGTCTACGTCACAGCAGTGCAGGGCTGTCAACTTTATTGACAGAAAACTCGGCGTAATAACTCGTCTTGGACAAAATAGCTATGAGAAACAACGGAAGGTTTTTTTAATTCTGAAGAAATAATTAATAGTTATAGAAATAATTGAGTAACAAGAAGGAACATGGAACGCACAGGTCGATAGAGAGACCGAAAACTAGGAGGTCCGCATTGGAAAGGAAGGTGGGCAGCACTGCAAACTGAGCCGTGACGTTCCGAGTGGAGCTCATATTTTCTACCGGGCCGTGCTATGCCGGGCTGAGCGAGGACTAGGGAGCTCGAGGATCAAGAAAAAGTGCGAGCATAGTAATGCGTGCTTTGCGATCAGTGGTTCTGAACGCGTACTGTTGTTCACTCCGACGAGTTGCAGGTATTGTGTTAACAAAGTGAAATTGAAAACGATAACTCTTGGTGACAAAATTGGTCTAATTCACGAACACGAACAAAGCAACACTTGTCATGGTTTGGATAAAAAAAATTTAAGTTGGAAAATTAGATTGCATGACATCTTAAAGACAAAATCAAGAATCAGTTATCAAAAAAAAAAAATTGTATGTAGTTGCCACAGTATTCGCGAGAACCTAGCCGAGGCCGAAGTCATCAGATGATTTTTTTCTGTTCCTACAAATATTGAAGATATTTTTTTTAGTTCATTTCATTAGACTTTGTGTTGCGTTCCTGTATGTCATTTTCTTTGCCTCTTCCGGGACATCGTTTCTTTGAAATGTAGTTTTTAGACGAGATAAACTATTCACAAAACCTACTTGATCTTTGAACGGTTGTTTCTGACAGTTTTATTGCAGACCTGAATAAGTCAGAAACCGTTCAAGACTGACGAAAACGATTCCGACTTTCACAGGTTTTACTATATCAGCACTTTATATGTCAGAATACATCTATAACTAGAGGTGCTATAGAATTGCACAGACTTTCTCGCAGCGATTTTTCTAATTTCCTTGGTGTGGACTGGATTTAAGGTCATGCTCCAGTCTCTGGCCAGCTGCCATCTATCGTCGCCCAAAGACCTTTTGGGGGGGGGGGCATTTTCTCAACTTTTCGGTTTCTTAATAGTAGAACCGAAATATTACTTCAAGAATATCAAAGGAGAGTAAAACCTCGTTCTAAATGGAAATTTTCATTGAAAAATTTGAAGCCTTTTTAAGCAAATGCCGATTAAGCATTACTGTAAATGCTGAATTTTGAGCTCGTTTTCACAGAAAACTTGAATTTTCGATAAACTTTATTTGACATTTAAAGCACATGTACTCATAAGTACAATAACGTGAAGAAATCGCCTTTAAAGTATTACCGACGTGGGATACAGGAAAAAACATGTTTTATAATTTTTGAAAAAAAAACAAACAAAAGAATAGACAGAGCAATATGGCGTTTGTCATCGTATAGAGTTCGTTTCGCTCTAACCCTCCCAAAACTTTAAGGAAAAAATTTGGAGCCGTATTTGAGAAAATCTCGTTATTATTATTTTTAAAAATTGCAAATATTGCACGAAAACTACTCAACTTTCAAAAAAATCTACATGACCTTAATGAAAGAGCTATACTTGAATAACAATTTTCATTTGAAAGAAAAATCTCCATCTTCAATTTTGAAGTTGTAGGAAGACGCCAAACAAATTCAAACTTTGGCTATTTTCGAAAATTCAGAGTTAACAGTGAAAATCGGACCCACACTTGTATTTAACTCTCTTACGAGAAATTTAAATAAAAAATTTCGAGCCATTTTTGAGAAAATTTTGAAAATGTCCGGGGGGCTTCATGTAAAGTACCCCCAAATTTTAAAGAATGTTTTTCAAAATTTCAAAGCTTCGTCTAGAGCCGGATGGACAGGGGTTTCATCAATTTTGAAAAAAATTCTGTGCATGGTTTAGGCGCTAGTAGTGTTCACAGTCGGTCAGACAGACAGACGTTTTCAAAAAAAACACTTCTTCAGTATCAGGGGACCTCAAAACGTGTATTTCCGTTGAAACCTCGAAATTGATTTTCCACAGTATTACATAACTTTCTCTACACCACATTCACTCTTATACGTATGTATGAGAATGTAAAAATACAACGTATTAACTTGTACACACTATGTGTCACATATTACAGTTATTTAAAATATTATGGTCTGTCCTCTTTTTTATCTAATGTCCTCCTATTCATTGATGAGGTTCTGGTCACCTTATAAATATCAGTATTTCATAAAAATATGTTCCCACCATTAAGTCAGTTAGTTTTGAGGAAAACTACAAATTCGTAAATACATAGGCAAGGCAATGATAAGAATCCAAGTTCAATGAAGAGACTCTCTTCAAGAGAGGCTTGCAGGAATCACATGGTTGACATTGTTTACTCAAATAATTTTTGTCTGCAATCTAAATGTTTGGGTATCAAAGGATTAGCTTTCCCAGAATATTATGCCATATCTCAGGCATGAATGTACATTTGCATTATACACACAAGGAGCTGCAAGAAAGCTAACAGTTTTTGAAAGAATTAATTCCTAATGATCTTAATTTAGTGTTCAATTCTGTTATATGAATATTCCATTTGTGGTTTTACTGATTTGAGAGATCCAGAAATTTTGGTGCCTTAACTTTAGTTAATTAATTGTTAATTTTCAATTAACTGACTTAAAAGACAGTTTGCTGATGCTTCTTGCCTATCTTCTTCACAGATGAATTGGTACATTTACAACAAGTAAAGTGGTATTTGTGTTTTATTGCATTTAATTCAAGTCTTTTTGACATTAGTTTTTATTATACCAATGTATTTAATGTGTCCCGAATATAAGTCTAAAACGTATTGCAACTTTATTTTGGGGGGATATTCTTGGATCAAGTTTTTTGGATGTAAGAAGTGTAATCATTATATGGCCGCTAACCATTGTTATTTCACATCCCTAAAAGGAAAAAGACAGTGGGCATTATCTTTCTTTCCTTCATTTATTTAATAGGGAGAGATTTACCCAATTTAAGTGATTACCAAGTGTATTAATAATCCATGGCCAATTATTATATTAGTAACTAGAATCAGTTTTACAATCTTTTCATTAGAACACAATTGTTTAAATCATTTTTGGCCTCCTATTCACCACCACTATCAACAGCAGACTGTCATTTTTCACAGGGTAAATAGTCAAATTTAAACAAAATTTATAATGCAGTACTACGATATTCATATCATAACACCTTATTACAACATTGGTTACCAACCTGTTATCAATTTTTAAAAAAATTTACATATTTTGAAAGTGAATTATTCTCATAAAACACTATTTGAACAGGGATTTGCTGTTTCAATGGAAATGCCAAAATTATGTCTTCCAAGTGTCCACAAATTGATTTCATCAATCCATGAATGAACAAAAAGAGCTAAGAGCAAATTCTCACAATAATTAATTTTTAAGACTAATAACTTAGCTAATCCAAAGATATCATTCTTCAAATAGTAATTAATCATTACCATAAATGAAAAACCAAAACAACCCTTTCAAGAGATTTATTTAATTTCATTTGTATAATAATAATCTGTATGAAAGTTTTATTTATTAATCATTTACGCACAACCTTGAAGTTCACAAAAGGTCAACCTTGATTCTTGTTTCCATCAGAACTTCCTGTAATATATTAACAGAAAACCTAATAAAATGTACACCATTCTCACACAAATAAATTGAAAGCAATATGCACGAAAGTATAGGAAGGATAACTAACATTTTTACTATCACTTTACAAAACTACAAGCACACTGATATAACAAAGACATACAAAATGACTTTTTCCTCAAAAACCTTAGTTTAAAAATATATACAAATTACACACACACACATAATACCTGTGATAATACACCAGTAACAATACATTTTTTAAAAGAATTTACAAAGGAGATGAAATAACAAGGACATAATAATATCTCCTAAAGTTACAAAATATCATAATACTCAAAAAAAGAGTATTCCACTTGTCTTTACCTCAATGAACAATACGATTCTGTCAGCAAGGGCTTGGACCTTCAATGCAAGAGTAATAAAATTTAAAATAAAGAATATTCCTATCACCATATTGAACAAATTTTTTAATATATTTTCTTTTAACATTGGAAACTTCTGGTCAAGAATGACTGAGTAACATAGTATTTTCAAATTTTTATCTTTAAAATTTTTCTTCCAAGCAAATTTTCACATTTTTTCTCGTCTGAAAAGACAATACATTGTTGAAAAAGTAATATTCTCAAAGAAAAAGCTTTCCTCGTAGTTCCAGTTATTTTCTTTGCTTTTGCCCTTAAGCCTTTTTGTTCTGAATATGAATGCAGTTGTTCTTTGTAGCATTGTTCTTTTTAACAGATATCCCTATGTATGCCTTTTCTTCTTGTTTTCTGTTAAATCTTTTGGCTTATGTTCTTAGACATTTTTTCCTCTTCTTGAAACCTAAACTTGGGTTTTTCTAATGAGAATTACATCTAACAAGATGCTGCACATTCGCCACCACATCAAGCAGTGCCACATATCAAGCGACTCTAGGGCACAACCGAGAAAGATGTGAAAAGCCGTGCGATTTTCCGTCTTATACTACCCTCAGACACCTCATTAGAAAACCCCAAGTACAAATTTCGACATTTTAGTGGAGTTCTTGTATTGTGGTTCAAAGCTTTTGAATTTTCTGCTTCTCAGAATTTCCATTTTTTCCTGCCAAATGTTATATATCCTCTGTTCCTTTAGCAGTTTCTTTAAACATTGGTATCTTCATGTCACTTTTGCTCTTCACTTGAATACAGTACAATTTTATCTTTGTTATACATAGTAATGATCTGTTCCTGTAAAACTTGGATCCAATTTCGTTCTCTAATTCATTATTCACTATTATGCAATCTATTAATTATTTTGTTCCCCATGTCTCCCAAATATATTTATGATAAATCTTGTGTTTAAATTAGGAATTTGTGATGGATAAGTTGTTGAATAAGAATTCTAGAGCTTTCTTGCATTTCCACAAGCACAACATTTTTCCTTTGATCCTGTGCAAGTAAAATGTCTTCAGCTCCAATTCATTGTGTATTCTTCGTTTTGCATTGGTCTATTTGAAGCTTGTTAAAAAAACTCTTGTTTCTTTTTGTGGATGCATACTGCTATGAAATTTAGTATGCTGCTATCCAAATTAATTTTCATTGCCTGCAGAAATTGAAAGAATAACATGCAACCTCCAACTCTAAGGTGTATTTGGCTTTATTAGGTATGCAGCAATTTGCGAAAAATCCAAAATCAATGAAACAGATACAATTTTGACTGAAAAATGAAAATATTTGATTGTGCTGTTCTGCCTATCCTCATATGCTGTGTGCCGAATGAATTCTCATATTCATTGTGTCACTGCTTACAACACGGCTGATGTCATGTGACAATAAAAAACCACCTGTATTGAATATATTGTGTATTAACTATTTTGATATTCGTGTAAAGAACTTGTTGTACTGTATGTATGCCATACCATCCATAACAACCTTTTTGGTTAAAATATTTAATTTGTTACACAAGAGTATTTTATTTGTTGTTCTTGAGCAGTGTGCAGGCGTATTTTCTGAAAATAATTTTAAGTGGTTTTGTTCAGCAGTATTTTTGCTGTTGCAGGTCACTAGTTAATTTTTAATTTTGCTAATGTTATTCTAAATCAGACTCATCTATAATCTTTCAAAATTTGTTTCCATTTCTTCTAAAATATTATTGCTGCGCCTTCTGCTGCATACTGTTCTCTTTTCACCCCTGAGGAAATCATATTTTCTTCTTCCTTTCCCATCCCTGATTTTTCTATTTAGTTTGTGAAATATTGTCTATCGGGACAGTTTTTCTATTAATAAATTATTGTTCCAATTTTTCTTCTTTATAAGTTCCCACTTTAATTATTTCTTGCTTTGTGTAATTTCTCTGTACTTTTTTGTTTGAATAGTTTTGACTTTGTCACTCTCTGGGTTGCAGTTGACAAATGCTTTTATATATTGTTCAAAATTGAAAGGATTTTACAATTTTCCATGACCAGAAATTTGGGTTTTGTATCAGGTCCTGTTCCTCAAATTTTATGACAACTTTTAAAAGTTTGAATTGTTCAAATCTAGTCAGGATGCAAATTGTTTTTTTCTGATATTTCGTGGTCTTTGATACATGTTTTGATATCTTCTGTCATTCTTTGTGCTACTCTATGTATAGCAGTACATTGACTTCTCTGCCCAACTTGTAGGTTGCTTTGATTTTTCTTTCTAGTTCCAAAAATTTGTATACTTCTAGTATTCTTCAGTTTAGTCTATGGAACAATAGTAGTATTCTCTTCTGAAATTATATTCATTTCTTGAAGTTAGTTTATGATTCAGCTTGTGTTTCGAATTCTATTTTTGTTTCTTCTGAGGGTCTTTTCCACATCAGCTTCTTCCTTATTTGGTTTTGTGTGTAATTGGTGATGTCAATTTTGTGGGTTTCCTGAGTCTGTCTTGTAAAGTTCATTTCACTTTCTCCATGCTGTTTTATCTTAGAGCATATGTCTTTCTCTGCTTCATCATGAATCTCCTTAGTCTGCTTCATCATGACTTGATATCAAATTTGCATTACTTTGAGTACGAGTTATAAAGCAATTCTTATATTTGTTTTTGTATTTCATGTGTTATCAAGTGCCTCAATTTCTGAGGTTGCTTTATAAATATTTAGTAAAATACCTCAAATTGAAAAGTGGAAGTTTCCACATTTGTTAGATAAATGTGGTGACAACATAATCTGTCTGTTTCTCCTTCATACCAATTACCACTTAAGATTCCCATTAATTATCAGTGGTTTACCAATGCCAAAAGACTAACAGAGATGTTAATAATTGAGACCACAAGAGCCAACATGACTATAGTGACATCTGTTGCAAGAGCAAGAGTGACCTTACTGCCATCTATTAGCATTGCTATTATGCCACACAACTTTCACAGCCATCATTGTAAGTTATCTTTACCACAATATGAAACTTTCCCCCAAAAAATAAAATGAATATATCACAAAATGAAACTAAGAAAATGTACTCTTAATAAAAGAAACAAGTCTTTATTTCTTCCTTTTATTTAAACTTTTATTGTGTTTTCTATCAGCAAGGTAGCTGGTTTTTATACCTTTTAATCAATTATTTGATAAGAAACACTTAAAATGTTAAGCACACTAAAATCTTAGAAGGGAAATTTTACAAGAAAGTGGATTTTGAGTGCCTGCATGATTGAAGTTTTGACAAGAACCAAATTTAGGCACAACTTACTGATAAAAAACTGAAGAAAAAAAATTTGTTTGTCTCAAAAAATGCTTTCTAGAACATTCACCATAAATTAATTATTTTCATTCATTGTTTTTTAACCATTCAGTTACACAACTAAACTAGCAATTTGCAAAAAAGATGCATTTTCTGTTTCTAAATAACCAACAATAAGAAACAAACATTTTAAAGGCATTTAAATCCTGTTACAAGTTTTCAGAGATATTTCTGACATCTGAATAATTCTTATTTCAAATATTATATTGAAACAATAATATTAAATGAGCACACATCTTATAGTGATACATTTTCCATACTGATGATACAGGGAAAGAATTTGAAAAATAAAAAGATCTTTATAGCTTCATTGATAGCTATGCACACTCTTCAAACAAACAAAACAACAGTACAAAGGTGGCCATATTATTATAGTACATTTTTTTCACCTTCACTTAATGGGAGCCAGAATGGACAAAAATGATGAAAATATCAATTTTTAATTTTTTTAAATCATGTATATAGTATGAGTATGAATTATGTTTATAAAACATTAGAAACCTGTTCACACAGTTTATTGTCAAAATCTACAGTTACAATGACATTTTTGTCTCATTCAATAACTCTACCATAATAATTTGGCCACCTCTGTAGGTATGAATTCAGCGATACTTCATCCCAGAACAGGAGGAGTTCATTTTCATTTGTGGCAGACCCACTTTTTATTTATAAGGTCATTTTTCTAGCAATTCAACTTCAAATCATTTTTCAACAGCTTTCAGTTTGCAAGTCACCAGTTGCTTCTGAACACATAACACTAAAACAGCAACAAAAATCAGTTGACTCTCATCACTGAAACTCAATTGTACAGCATTTATTTTTATTGTAAAGTTTACAATAAGATGATGTTAAAAAAATGGATGCAAATATTCCAGTGCACCACACGCAAATCTCACAGAAACACCAAAGGTGTGCCAGAAAATAATTCAACTAGCAAGTAGAAACTTCACACTTCACCAATGCAGTAATTCCATGCACCATTATTTCCAAATTATGTGTTACTTCTGTTTTAAAGATAATTATCCAACAGAAAATAAATTATTTCATTCTTTCTGATAATTTCAAAATTTAAATAATTGTCCATTTTTATTGAACAACCAGTGCTGAGTTTCTGGAGGAAACTAACCTTTTGAAAAGTTCAAGAGAAAAAAGTAGTTTGTTATATCAAAGAACAAAAAATGTCAATATAAATAATTGTAAAACAATTATATATGTCAATATAAGAAATTGTATATATATATTTATTTATTTTGTGCATTGGCACCAAGCTCGGGATAGATAGAAAGCTGTGGGCAACACAAACGTTATCTTCAAGTTAACTCTATTATTTGACATCAAGTCAATGAGAATATCACTTATGTTAATTCCAAATCAACAGCACTGGGTATAACTGTTCATAACTATTTTATAATTTTCCTACTTTCCCAGACCTCTTTAACACAATTCATCCAGTCTTTACTGATTTTTTACTTGGATGAAATTGCATGAAAAACTAAAAACCACCCATCTTGATGATTTTTTTCTAAAAGCATTCCTTTTGTTTATCAATTTAAAAATTTACATTTGAGGCTCTGGCCCAAACTAAAGTCTCTAATAATGAACTATCTTATTAACACAACTTTCTAAATAACAAACAAATTGACCAACAAATAAAATGGTGGTCCTGTCATTGACCTGTTAAGTTGAATTTCCTCTCTATGTAATGAACTTTAACCTTCTAATTAGCAGACATTACATTTTTGGATATCCCAGATTTGCGGAATAAAAATATTTTATTTGCTTGCACATGAAGTACTACAGACTTCGAAAAAAATGAAATTCCTTACACAACCACAACCATCACAATCCTTTCAAACATTTTACAAGTTCAAATTACAAGTGCCAAACAAACATGTTAAAAAACTAAGTGCCAAATGCACATATTAAAACTTCATCACTAGCAATGTTTTTCTAAGAACAACACTCAAAAGCCCACTTTAAAAGCATATTAAATTTCTAATGTTAATTACTGGATTGATGCCTGGACATTAAGTCTCATATTGAAGGTTGTGAGCTTCAGAGCACTAACAAATATTTTTCTACACACTTGTGCGAACAAAATGCTTTAAGAAAACAACACTTTTATGAAAGTTCATTATCACTCGAGTTCTCATCCCCATGTATTCCAGAGGTACTTCACAAGGCCCAATGCAGAAGGAATCATTACTTCCTACAAAGTATACTTCAAATCTGCTAATTAATTCCTAGAAATTTACGATTTAAATAAATATACAATATTATTTCATAAATTATGAAAAGTTAAGAAATTTCTTCATGCTAAATCAATAACTTAACAATGACAGAGTTTTCGGATGAGGAGTGTGCAAATTGGTCTATATACTGACAAGAGCTGAAATTGCTAGGTTAAATTCATTTTATTTACATGTTGTAGAGCTATTATATTCTCAATTTTGGAAATGTGAAGAGTAGCATGCACAAAACTTTCACTGACATCATTATCCTTCCCCCAAAACTACAACAACTGATGTTACCATCATCATCCTTGGGTAATAAACTAAATATCGCATTTTTCAATTCCAAATATTTCTAATTAACCAAATTGTGGTCAGTTATCAACAAAAAGGCAATCATGAGAAAATTTAAGATTATTGAGAAAACAATCAGATAAAAGGACAGAGCCTGAGAAAGAAAAAAGAAAAGGAACCCTTCGTTCACTACTTACACATACCCTCCTCAGGCAGTCATGTTAAAAGTTTCCAAATGGAAATAACAACTCACCCAAAGGAACTACATCTACCTCAAGGGATGAGTTTCACCTTATTAGAAGCTAACACACACAAAAGCTAGGTATTTCATGTTCATCATGAAAGCTTAGCTTCAGCAAAAGGTATATAAAACTTTGGCAAACTGGAAGACCAATTGGCACACCTCTGATCTATCTCAGTAATGCAGTTCCACAAGTAAATTCCACAACACAAGACGGTTCATGTGGTATGTTTCTTTCGATGTGACATCATTGTTGACCTGGAGACAAACGCCTTACTGCAAATGTCACACACATAAGGGCGTTCTCCTGTGTGGAGGCGTTTGTGGATTGTCAACGGTGAAAACTGAGTAAAACTTTGCCCACATACATCACAAGAATATGGGCGTTCACCTGTATGGGAGCGCCGATGACACCGCAGAGCATCACGGCGTGCAAATGCCTTCCCACACCATTCACATACAAAACTTTTTTCTCCTGTATGCATAGTGGAATGGATACGAAGATCCACTCGAGTAAGAAATCCTTTGCCACATACCTATAAACAAAGAAAAAATTGATAATGTTTGATCTCGAAATTGAAGGATAAAAAGTACACAAGCACTTTTCACAGATATAAAGCTCATATAAAGAATGTATGTCTGTTTCCTGCCCAAGCATCATTGGAAACAGTGATTATTACTTTTTCATTTAGCAGTGTAGGGAAAGTCATATAATGCTGCAAAAAACTGATGTTGAGATTTTGAGTGCGAAACAATTTTCACCGCAGGTCACTGATATCAAGAAAGTGCCTTTATTTATTTATTATTTATTTTTTATTATTTATTTATTATTATTTATTTATTTTTTATTATTTATTTATTTATTTGTCTATTTAAAAAAATGGCAAAACTGTACACAAGATTTTCAAAACAACAATTCCCTGATCAATTTGACTGAACTGACAACCCTGGATATTTTAATTCATTTATGTGAAACCCCAAGGAATTTTCTCCGAAATGACTCCAAATTGTTTGACCGAATAGAGCAAAGTATGATCATACAAATAAGGGCATAATTTACATCTGCCCACTCCTACAATTGTATTATTTAAGATAGTAATAATAATAATAATAATAATAATAATAATAATAATAATAATAATAATAATAATAATAATAATAATAATAATAATAATCTCTCTTCTATTTTTATTATAATTATTATCATCACAGGCATTGTCATCTTTCATTATTATTATTATTATTATTATTATTATTATTATTATTATTTGTTTTATAATTCTGATTAACAATTTCCATAATTCCTGTAATCCAAATTTTTGAAAACCTGAATTAAATAAACATATTTAAAAAGGTGTTTAACAAGTAAAATAACAATACCTTTTCCATATTCATGAACTAAAAAGATTATTTAAAAATTCACTGGGGCCCATGTTGTGCTTTCTTACTATCGCTGACAACCCTCTCTGGATTGGGACCCTAGGCAGCTACTTAGTTTGATTAGGTGGAAGTCCACCCTTAGGTGTATTTACCCCTTTTACTTTCTTGCCTTACTTCGTAAGATGAGAAAGTATTAATTGTGCACTGGAAATTGGCAATTTTCCAAAAAAAGGGGAAAAATCTTATTCCTCTACACAGTAAGCGAATTCCTATATGTGTGGTCAGAATCCACGTTTTGTGGATTCAAAACACCGATCCATGGCAAAACTCAAGGTCGTACAAGGTTAAAATGAATATTTTCATTTTGAGAGACACTTGACATCAAGCCTCAAAAATGACTTCAAATTTTTTTATTGAACTCAGTCCTCGGTAAGTCTATAGAACTCAAAAAAATCAGTGTTTCTCATTTTCATTGAAATAATTGATTTTTCGAAAATTGCAAAAGTTGAGAATTTTTTCAGTCTCCCTACAACTACAATATTGCTGATAGAGGCATTTGTTTCCTTAATACAATCTGTTGTTCAGTTAGATCTTGAAATAAGCTCATGTACTAATTTTTGAAAAAGAGTAGTTTTCAAGTAATTTTCTGTGAAATCAAGGCAATTTTTAAACTATTATAAACTGTTCAAAATCAGCTCGAATTTTTTCTCTAAATTTTCTCCTCATATATCTCAGAGATCTTAAAAAAATTGGTGCTAGTGCCTTTTTGAGGAAACTCTTCATTTTCGAAAATTGCATAAAATATACATTGCACAAGTACAGTATTGACTATAGATATTTTTGTCTTAACTCTTCGACTCTATTTCTTCATTACTTAAGTGGACTCTGTTCGAGGTCAGATTTGACCCCACATGCTTTACCCAATAGTTTACCTGTATTTCATGCACAGATGCTATTTGGAATTATTAATTAAGAAAATGATGCTATTTATTTGCTTCATTTACTATATCGTTCTAAAAAAAAAAAGAATAATATTTCCAGAAAAACATTCTAGCACATCCTCACAACTATACATAGGTGTCCAGCATACCAGCGTATGAATGTCAGATACAAAGTTACCAACCTGTAATAGACAAATACACCAAATTTTCATTCAGAAACAACATTATATTAATGGAAATGGACACTTGTTTAAATTTTTCTTGTAATTTAGATGTGTAATGTGTAATCTATTTGTGAGCATTTCTGATCCCCACCACATAAAAATCAAATTACTTCAAACAAGAAAACTTAAAAAACTGAAAAGTTTACAGCACATGTAAAACTGGACATAAATAGCATATCTAAAAGGAGAAGTTCATGAGAATAATTTTCAAATGGATGCAAAACATTATTTGCACCTAAGGTCAGAAAAGACCCCAAACAGAGTCTAAAGATTAAATGATTTTGGATCTTTACACTAGAGGTGCTACAACATCATATACTTTCTCACATTATTTCTAACTCCTCTGCTATGTTAAACTACTACATAAACATGCAAAAGTGTTGACAACTAGAAAAAATTACTTTCTGCACCAAGTCTCAAACTCAGGTTCTCGCGGTTAACTCGTCATATCTCTACACTATAGAAATGTCATGACCAGGGGATGGATTTTGATGACCTAAAACATCGTCAAAAATGATCAATAAAATGCTCTTAACAGGTTTTAAAAATTTCCAAAAGCAAAGAAAAATAACGTAAAAAATGTTATAAGTTAATGTTAATACCAGTTAAAAAAATGTTAATACCAGTTCAGAGAAACCACTCAAGCTGTTGGATACATTACTAATGTAATTGAGGCTGCTTCTATTCGTTCAAGTGAACTAAGCTTTCAAACTTTTGGTTTGGACTGTTCTTTACCAGGAAATATCTACCTTTATCCCAAAATCAGGTGAACTGCCAATGGCACTGACAGGCGTCACAGGAATGTTAGATTACGTACTCATAACGGCTGACATTACAACTTCAGAGTGAAGAAATCAAATAGACTACCAGGTATAGGTCTCAGGAATTTTGTGAAGAATATTTGTTGCATCTCAGAAATAATATTTGAAGCACATACCATTAAATTATATTAAAATCAATGAAATCTGCAAAAAATGCAATAAAAATGGCAGGAAAAGGGAAAAAATGACTTACTAGTTGAAACTGACAAAAAATGCACAAAAAAAATGACTTGTAAAAATAGATTATTTCTTTTTGTCGTAACATAAAATGAATTTCTATACTAAACAGCATTTTTCTAAAGTGAAAAGGAAAAAAGTGACATTTCATTACAATCCGCCCCCTTGTCATGATGTTTGAACTCAGGCTACTGCTGCAAAATGTAATTGTCTCAACCTAACATTTCCTACGTGAAATTTTTGCAAATACAGAGTGTTTGCATAAAATGGGGCTAGTACCATATTATTCCCACTTGATGAGAAAATTTCAAGATAAAATTTTGAGCGGTTTTTGCGAAAACAATTGTTTAAAAAAATTTAATTTGCCTATATTGTGTAAAATTACCCCAAAACTCATTTTCAAAAAGTTGAATAAGACCTTATTTCAAGATCTGTCTTTATTGAAGAGATTTCATTAAGGAAAAAAAATCTGTATATTCAATATTGTAGTTGCAACATGACACCCAAAACAATGCACTTTTGTAATTTTCAAAAAATCAGAGATTTCAACAAACATTAAACCTTTCATTAGGAGTCTTTTACACTATCAGAGAACAAAGCTTAATCAGAAAATTTGGGGCCAATTTTCAGTAATTTTGAAAATCTTGTTGAAGCTTCATGTAAAGTACCATTAAAAATCCAAGTATCTCTTTGAAACTCCCCAAGCCTCAAGTACATTCAAATCAATCACAAAATATCAATTCTGGAGAAAATTGGCAGAATGGTTTAGGCTCTAGCAGTGACCACACAGACGGACATAGGGATGGATGGACAGACATTCTGCCATCAATTGATTTTTTGGTATCAAGGACACAAAACATGGATTCCGGCTACACCATAGGTTAGAGGAAATAACTACATACAAGACCAAGATTTATCCACTTTTTTATTATCAGGGCCTGATAGATTTTCTGCCAAAATTCGCCATGAGAGCACAAAGCATGAATCACATGACATCAGCACGGTTTTGCTTAAATCAATTTAATTTAACACTAGAAAGTATGTGCTAAAACAGCACATACTTTCTCACCCTCAGTAATGGTTACATAATACTATTTATACCGCAATTTCTCTCTAAATTAACACATATTGCATAATTGGTCATAATTTTTTGTAAAACTCATTACAAATTGTAAAATATTAAGTGCAGGCTCCTCGCTCTGTGGTCTGCAGACTCACAAGGCCTTCCCCAACAACACACGTACATGAAAGACAAGAGACAAACAATCACGCTCACGGAAGGACTCAAACCTGTGACCCTTCAGACCGAGGCACTGAGTCAGCACATACTCTACCCACCTTGTCCATTCAGGTCAGTGACAATTGTATAATTGCATTTCAAACAGCCAAATCATGTGCCAACAACGAGGCGTAATTCACAGAACTACCGCTGCTGTCTCGTGGGGCAGAATGCCATTGTCTCATTCCAAACTTGTATTTCCTGAAGGCTAGCAATTTTTCTTTCATACTATATTTTAGTTGAACTTTTAAAAGAGAAAACCTACTTGGGCTAATTTCAACTAAGATTTACAGATTGCTTGAAATAAAATGCTTCAATGTATGATTAATGTTATTTCAGAATGTGCAACTCATTTCTCTGTTAATTGTAAATGGTGTATTGTCATGGATTTTAATGAAATATCATTCTTTTTCTTTTCACTTTAGAATAATGCTGTTTAATGTAGAAATTAATTTTATGGTGACAAAAGAAAATGACACATTTCTGTTTGTCATTTTTTTTGCATTTTTTGTTCATATCTACTAAAGAGTCATTTTTTACCTTATAACGTCATTTTTAGAGCATTTTTGATTTTAAAATCATTTTTATGGCACTTGCTTCAAATTACATTTACGACATATAACAAATGTTCTCCACAGAATTCCTGAGTAGCCTATGTTTTCTTTCTTCAGAAATTGAAATGATAGCAGTTGTGAGTATGAAATCTAAGGTTCCTGTGATGACTATAAGTGCCATTGTCAGTTCTGCCGATTTCAGGATAACTAAAGACGGATATCCTAGTAAAGAACAGTCCAAACCAAACGTTTGAGCTGTTCACGCTGAGTTCACTTGAACGAATAGAGATTACTCCAGTAACATATCCAACAATTTGAATTGTTTATCTAAACTGGTTTTGATCACATTTTTTATGTCATTTTTCTCTGTATTTAGGACATTTTAAAAACATTTTAAGAGCATTTTATTGATCATTTTTATTAATGTTTTAGATCATAAAAATCCACCCCCTGGTCATTTGTCATAAATGAAAGTCCTTGCACCCATGTCAAGCTAGGACATTGTGCACCAAGCATAAGCACCCTGCTCAGGTTAACATCCCCTTTATAAAAAAATAAGTTAAATTTAGATTCATCAATTTTTTTCTAGTAAATTCAGAAATTGAAAATCATCCCAACATGCTTCACTGCAGCCCGGCAATCTCCAGAAATCAACAATATGGGAAAGTTAGGTATATATCGCTCGAGTAATGTGGCCTGCAACCACATTATGGGTTTTAAGTATTTATGACCCTTGAGACCTTGCAAGTTGGGCACCCCTGGTTTAAATCATCTAAGAAGATTCTAAAAATCTCAAAAGCTAACATGTTAATATTCCCCTTCTTTACACTAGTAATAACATCCTTTTCATAACGTTATGGAGGCTTATAATTATAATTCTTACAAATAACATGTGATAGTATGTGCTGATATAGCACCCCTAGATTTTTAATTAAATTCTGAAAATTGTATACAATTTACATTCTAAATGTAAACATTTAAAATTTAAAGAGATATGTTTCAGAAGTTGAATACATTTAGAATGTGTTGTGTAACTTTTGAAAATACGTTGTTAAAAATACTCAAATATCATACATACAAATACTACAGGTTTTTCTTATGACTTATGAACATTTGAGGAAAATGTTAATTTTGAAATGTATTTTATAAAGTAATTCATTTAACTTTCAGATAACATCTGATAAAACATATAAAATAACTTTTTACCTCACACATGAATGGTTTTTCTCCAGTATGGATACGGAGATGAGTTGATAGATAAGACTTGCTGACAAACAATTTATTGCACACAGTACATGGATATTGTTTGTTATCAGTGCCTGAATGCACACGTTGGTGAGATTTACACAGTCCTTTTGTAATGAATCGACGGCCACATGTTTCACAAAGATATGGCTTTATACCCAAATGTCGATTGTGATGATCTAACAATGCTTGTTTGGTCTTAAAATTTCTTCCACAGGTTGTACATGGGTAAGGTTTAACATCACTGTGCACTCGTTGGTGAACGATCAAGTAACTCTTGCTTTGGAATCCTTTTCCACATGTGTTGCAGGTGTAATCGAACTGGCCAGTATGCTTGGCCTCATGCTGACCCAGACCAATTTTTGATCTGCAGAGGAAAAATTTCTCATTAGTGATAACAATGTACAGAAGACACTCAATTCATTTACATTTCTAAAGAAGACATTTTTAGATTTTGTTTCTTCTGAGTTTAATACAGTTTTAATTTTTGTCAATTACATAATTGGATATTTTTGTAATATGATGTACTAGGATAAAGGAAAAAAGGTAAGCAACTGAAGTATTACATGACAATCGGATGGAGATGAAATTTTTGAAAAAGAATTAAAAAAGCAAGAAATAAATTAATTATATTTCAAATGTACCACTTAGTGAGACTTAGGTAACGTATAATAGATAAGCCATGCTTTAGGAAATAGCTTGTTGGTGATGGTTCTCAACAGTGACAAATGTTTCAATGTCACTGTAAAATAGCTGAAATTTCTGAAACTTTTGTAATTTCTTAACAGTAACAATCCTAACTACACTTTAAAATGCACTACTTATTATAAACCACCACAATAGTGCTACAAAATAGGTGAAATTTCTTCCATATTACCCTGAACACTGAAGTTTAACAAGACAAATTGAAAAGCCTATGAAGTTCATATGATAAAGTTCATATCAAAGTATTTACTTTGAAGTAAATACCTTGAGATATATAAAAGAACTTTATTAGAGAATTTTACAGAATTCTAAGAAGAATACTTCTCATTTAAGGAGGTTAGTCCATGATTTATTACGGACAGTCAGTTATTTTTCTTTACAGATTGTTTAACATAAATCTATCGCTGTCTGTTAATAAATCTTGGATCATCCTCCTAAATGGAAATTAAATAAAGGCAGTCACAGGAATTCTTCTCACCGCGATAATGTTCAGAGGAATAATACTTTTCAAAAGTAATAATAATATTATTATATTGAAATTTGTTCCACTTTACAGCATGTTTCATCTAGTGTATTATAAGAAACATCCATCACATTGGGGTGACCTCATCAATTTTCCAGAACCAGGATATTTTATTTTGTATTATGGGCCACACTTCAAAAATTAAAACAAATTTTACGTAAAAGAACATTTTTTAAATTTAATTCAAAGCAGCACCAGAAAATGGTTCCAGGGTATTTTGGCATCAGAGTAGACCAGTTCCACACCTTTAATTTACACAATGAAATGAAAACCTAAATTATTAGAGAAAAATAATATCTCGGTGGATGACAAACATCTAAAATTTGAAAAATAATTTTTCAAATATTTTTTATTTATCAAAATTGCAATAAAGCACATACCTGAAAGCTTTGGGACACATAGAACACTGAAAAGGTTTCTCGCCAGTGTGTTTTCGCATATGTTCGGCAAGCTTGTAGTTCGTACGATACTGTTTCCCACATTCTGTACAAACTTTCGGTTCCCATTTCTTCCTCCGAGATGCAGGCTTATTTTCTGAAGAAGTAGCAGTTGGTGGATCAGTAGAAGATGTAGCAGAAACAGTGGGAGTAGCAGCAGGAGTAGGAGTCGAAGCAACAACAGATATTGCGGCAGGAGAAACAGCAGAAGTAGTAGGAATATTTACGGAAGCAGATTTCTGCTCTCCCTTTACAGCATGAACTTCAGTACAGTGCGTCAATAAAGCATTTTCTGTTGCGAAAAGGGCTCCACATGCACTGCACCTGCTATAATGTGTTTCATAATGAACCTGAAAGTCTTCATTTTTTGTAAATGATTTCCCACATATATTACAAAATAGCCAAGAGTTGGAATGCTCTTGAGCTTCCAAAGGTTGTGGACATGACAACATCAATAGACTATTGGCTGCTGGATTCATGAAATTGTTGGAGCCTTCTCCTTGCAAAACTAGAGTTTCCTTATTTTCATTACTGAAAAACAGAAATGTTTGAATAAAATAAATTACATTTTGAAATGCATGTTCTTTTCTAGTAGTATTAATAGTAGTAGTAGTAGTGAAAGATTGTTAGTAAATAATTTTACAAAGGCAAAATCAACATTATTTACACACAATGTTGATATGCAAAGTTTCTTCACTTCACAAACATCAACTAAATATTGAATAAAATATGAAGTCAATGAATTTTTATAATTTACTAAATACTTACATACCCCCCCTTTTTTTAGGCATAATCTATTAGCATTACAATTTCTAGAGCATGCAAAGCCAAGTATTTATTTACCTTAGTTAAAAAAAACAATGTAAAATTAACTGTTTAACACAATAAAAAGAAAGTAATAAAAGAAATCGACAGTAAACAACACTATTAAAGTAGGATGAATATAGAAATGAAACATTCAGTATATTATAACAAATTCTAAAATCCACAATTACAAATCACATCTAACCTGTCGGCAGTTCCTGTAATAGTTTCAATATTACTTTCTTCAGTATTTGCATTTCGTGGAACTTCTTCAGATGGTGCACAGTCTTCATCACGATCACTTTCACTCTCACTAGTATCACTTGCCCATTCTTCATCTTTAATAAAAATGTCAGGCTCACATTTTATTCGAGACGCATTATTATTATCGACTTCATTAGCAATATTTGCTGCTGAACTTTCATTAACACCTGTCTCTGAATGGACACTTTGCACTAGACTTTCGCCAAGAATTACATTCACATTTGAATGTAATTCAGTTGGCAAAGTGTCTGTTACTACACCCAGAACAGTATCAGTAAGGACTTCTGTGACATTTGCTTGCAGCGTGCATTGAGTTTCCTGCACTGCTGTATGCATTACCTCTTGAGCATTCACATTATTTTCCACATTCACAGTCTGAGGCAACTGCACATTTTCCGATAAACCTCCAGCTAGACTGCATGTACTATGTAAAACCTGGTTGTTGTAAAAATTAGTAAAAATACAATTACTTGGAAGAAATACATGTTTAATAACAAAATTAATTCAAATGTTTCATATAAACTCTTCCTTCTTACCTCACCAGATTTCAGTATTTCTTCTAAATAACTTTCAGTCTTAAGACTTTTTTCTCTAAACTCGAATAACAAATCGAGTTTGTAGACACATTCTTCGCATATCATTTTGGGAAGCCTGTCTGTGCTGGTTACCTGCAATACAAAAGTCAAACATCGATTTTGTTATGGTACAGTAACGTAGGTAAACATCAACTTGCAAAACCTGACATTCGCAAATAAAATCTACCTGCACAGGTAAACATTCACGAATCTTCTTAAATATTTGTCGTGTATCTCCTTCGCTGTCAAAGATGTGCAGACCCAACAGGACGCTAGTTTTAGCGGCACATAATCTACACAGATCATTGAAGTCTGACGTACAGATTATCGGACATGCCATAGTAGCTGTCATAATGAGAGCTATTAAAAGGTAGCCGGTCAACAAATCACTATAGCCGGTCAGTAAATGCGGCAAAAGTACTTTTTATTGAGTTACTCTACTTCAATTGAAAAATCTTTTGTACGGTTCATGAATAAAAAAATCTGCCAATAAGCCCATCAATACTACAGCATTTTCACCATTTTTCAATTATCTACAGTCGAACCAGGCTTGAGCCAAACAGTAAATATTTAACACTTGCCAGTTGCTTAACCATTCTTTGTCCATTCCCCTTTCCCCCAGCCTCCGCTCAGTGCTGAGTGGTGTATCCTCATCACAGAGAATAGGGATCCTCATTCCGTCGATCACTGCTGCCAATCATACCAACCACATCATCACCTCCGCTGTTCATTGAAATTTCTAAAACTATGTCACAATTTAGTCTTTTACAGGTACTTGCGGCGTAATACCCATCTCATAAAGAAAAATATTGGGGTCTAATCCCTTATCGTTCCCCCAGTTCACGAAATGACTCCCGGAGGCGCGAGGTCAATGAAGGAAAGCGAAGAACGAGAAGCGGGAACGAAGGCATTCTGTTTGGACATTCAAATACGAGTTTGTTTTTGTGACATTAACACACCAAGAAATTGCTGTTCTAAGAATTTTAGAAACATGTTTTTAACATGTGTCTATTCATTTTTAAGTAATTTATTAAATCAACCTTCGGTTTCCTAACGTATTGTGTTTTTTTTACTTTCTCGCTACCGCTCATGCAGTAGAAAGCTATGCTGCGGGAAAGAGCGGTGAATTTTAGGCATAAAAACTCTTACTGCTGGATCCTGGCAACGAAAAAGTGGATAAAACCGGTTGCTAAATTTAGAATATCTCTTCTAATACGTGGTATAGCCAGTATCCATGTTTTCTGGGTAACTGATTCCGAAAAATCGATTGTTGGCAAAACTTCTGGCCGTTGTAGCACCTCTGGTTTGCTCATACGTGAGCGCTAGGTAACATCCAGGTATTTTTTGCACTCTAACGGCGATACCATTGCTCCTAGAGGAAAACCTTGTTTTCATAAAATGAAGGAAATTTTATCCTCTTTCATATCAGGTTAATATTAACGAAAATTTGATAGTTTAATTTATATTGAAGTAAAGTGTGATAATTCTCGTTTTTTTTTTATTCCGGTTCGCTTATCTCACCAAATTTCGCGGGGCTCTCACAACTAAACTGTTAATTGGAGAAAAAATCTGACATTAAATGTAGGTTATTTTATCTTCTATTTGACATATAACCATTATTTTTTTAAATTGATGTCTTTTAAGCTATTTCGAAAATAAACTAAAAGAGACGTGATTTTTACACATTTTTTGTTTAAAAACGTGTTACTGAGAAACATTTTTGTGGGCAAATTTGATATTCGTATTCAAAACATAGGAACCAAATGTCAAATCAAAACTTTCCCTTCTTTTCTATAATTTGCCTGGACTGAAAGTTAAATATAAGATATAGAATTCCAACAAAAAAGCATTTTAGACCTGTCTCTCACTAGCGTCCCGTAATGCTGATGACATCAGCTGCGCCGAAGTCTGGGCTAACGACACACGTAACGCGCGTTGTAGATTAACACTGTATCTTATTCGAAATGGTACACTAGGGTTTTTGGCGGCGTGCGTTGCGCCCACAGCTCAAGCAACAATGGAAGTCAAGGTAACGCGCGACGTTCACAAAGCGACGCGCGTTGGCAACAACGCACGTCGCCAAGAGCGCTCGTACGCCATTTCACATAACGTATGGTGTGAATATATGACGCGCGTTAAGTGATTCGTATGCGCAGCTAACATCAGTGTTCTGAGACGTGCGTCAACACAAAACTCATGTGACATGTGAAACTGAAAAAATGGGAAATATATTGTGTAGTTGATTTTTTCGTATTTCCGGGCGCGTCAACTGCTTTGGTCATTAGTCCCGTTAGTGTAGTGCATGTTATTTTCTCGGGAGATGGCGTTGATCTTCCCCGCTGAATGGCGAGATCCGTCGCCGACCTACCGTCGACTAGTGGGGTTTCCCCCTAACCAGGACTCTCCCACCAGCGGGGCACCGCCCCAGTCGGGACAAGCTCAAAGCTCCCGACCGGTCTCCCGAAATATGTGGTAGTGTAGTGCATGTTAGTGAAAGTAGAGAGAATAGAACAAGGAAGAGGAAGGAAAGATCGTGCGCGGTCCGTTATGAACAACTCTGGAACAACCAGGGAACTGCTCTGGCATTCGCCTGGTGTTGATCGGAGAAACCACGGAAAACTACCGATCAGAGCAGCTGGCCGCTAGAATTCTCCTCCAGACAGTGACTTAATTCGACCTAGCTAAAATGCTAATGTGGAAAATCCTGACACCGTCAGGACTCGAACCTAGGATCTCCCGGTCAGAGGCGCTGCAGTGACATCAGTTGATGCACTGAACTACCGCTCCCGGTCTATATTGTTTGTGGTATTACGTGTAGATTGTCGCGAGCCCGTCGTTGGACAAACTAAAAGGAAAGGAAGGAAAACCTAAAGGAAATTAAAATTACATATTAATGGACATGCAAACTAGTGGTGCTAGAACAGCACATACTTTTTCGCGTTATTAGAAACAGCTACGTAATAGTGCAATATTGAATTTTCTGCACTACTAACACCTCAGCTATTACTTAAAAACGTCCAATTCAACCAAGAAGAAAGTAATGCACTTTTGCCAGCGCAGCGTTGTTAAAACTATGTTCACAATACCTCGGAAAAAATTATCACTGAAATTCTATCATCGCAACTGCGTCGACGAACATACTCACCCCGCGGCCCGGGGGAGGGCCGCGTTAACCAATCGCTAACAGATTGAACCGCAGTTATATGTGATTGGTGCAAAATCCCAAGGTAGAAAAGACGCTGTCTCAGAGTCGGGGCTTAGTCTATTTACGTATGACTCGGAAATATCGTCATATTTCCCTGCCGAAGGAGAGGTTTTTGCCTGCGTATACGCCGTAACGAAAAAATATCAGAGCGGGAGTTTTTCATTCAGAATTACAGTCAAGAAACCAGTAAATTTTTAGCATTTTAGCAATCATTATACTAACGTTTAGCAATCAATTTGTAACTCCTGTCAAACTGCTATTTTACATTGATCATTTCAGGGACAATTTCTGGAGCGTTACTGGGCCGTTCGAATTTGTATATAAACTCGAATTTGTATATAAATTGTTTATAAAATTGTAATTTGTTGCAAAACTGTTTATTCACTGATTTCGGCTTTGGAACATCGGGAGACTCTCACCCATTTAGCTTCTCAAAAATTTGAAATTGTTTATAATGACGTTTAAACACGAAACAAAATTCCGGAATCCGACCGGTGCTGTCATATTTCGATCTCGAAATATGAAATTATCATCTTACAATGACACTTTTTTTTCACTCAATTCATTCGCTCCATACAAGCATACTGAAACAACAGTACTCCAATGTCGCGCTTTTGCCCTCCACGTACTCAAAAATAGGGGTGCTACAGAATGGCATAAACTTTCTCGTATTATTTTTCTAATTTCCTTGGCGTGGACTGCCATTAAGGTCTTGCTCCATCTTCTTGCCAGCTGCCATCTGTCGCCGCACAAAAGTATTTTTTAATTTTATGAAATTTTCAGTTTGCTAATAGTAGAACCGAAATCTTACTTTAAAAATATTAAAAAAGAGTAAAACCTCGTCCTAAATAGCAATTTTCATTGAAAAAGTTAGATCCGTTTTTAAGAAAATGGCGTTTGCGCGTTACTGTAAATGCGAAATTTGAAGCTCTTTTTCACAGGAATCTATTGAGTTTTCGAAAAAAAATTCATTTGAGGCTCTTTAACTCACAAATGCAATAATGTATACAAATCGCTTTAATGTCTATATATTACATTTGTGCATTTTTTTAAAAACTAAAGAATACCCTAAAATGAACTATATGTTATATTAAACAGTTCAATTAGCACTATCCGTTGAAAAAGTTTGAAAAAAAATTGGAGGAAATGACGTTTTTTACGTTTCTGAAAATGCGGAATTTTAAGATCATTTTATCAGAAAACTATTGAGTTTTTGAGAACTTTATAAGATATTTAACGCACATGTACTCATAAATACAATAATATGAACAAATTGCCGTTAATGTAAATATTAACGACGTGAGACACAAGTAAACATTTTTTTTTTTGTAAGTTAAAAAAAAAGAATAGAGCATAATGGTGTTTATGTCATCCTATGGAGTGTATTTAGCACTATGCCTACTGCAATAACCCGTTGAGTAGCCACCACAGAAGGGGGTTTACTGTCCCACACGGAGTGCACCGGTAATTGGTGAATGAGAGGGCACACCCGCTAAATTTGTTTAGTGGGCGCCAAGCGTACTTGTAATCTGCCATCCTGCTCCGGCATTTAGAATCGCGGGGTTTGGATGTTCTGGATCAAAGGGACGCATTACGTCTACTCGCTATTTTAATAATGCACGGAGATGCAATTTTATGAGGTGTAACCCATCTTAAGAGGCAGAAACACTTTCATTGACAAATAAAAAGCTCTTAAATACAATTTGAAATTACTATTTTCTTAACAATCTCCAGTCAAAAACTGTTGTTTAACTTAAACAGAGATGGGCAAATACACAGAAATAATGATGGCGATGATCGTATTACCTCACTTCGGTGGGTTTGCACGCCCGCGAGCCTTTACCGGTGGATTCCGGCGGCGGTGTTCCGACGAAGCACGGCTGAAGTGGCCTCGTACACATTAGACATGGATCTCGTGTTCCCGTCGCATGCCCGGGATATCAGCAGCCCTCCGCGGCCGTGCTGGAAACGATGAACCACAGTGCCTGTACGCGAGACGAAGCCGACACACGCCACCTCGTCTGCGTTCTCTCACCCTTTGAATTGCTTTTAGGGTGTCGGTCTGACTGATCCACCACAAGGAATTAATTCCGATTGAGTGAATTATGGATAGTCGTATCGCTTAGATCGGCAGGTACTGGTCAGTCACACCCCAGTAGATAGTTGACTCCGCTATGAGTCTAGTCTTATAAACTCCTCTCTCTAGCTCGTTCCATCAATCTGTTTCTCACTGTTTCGCCTACCAAATTACCGGGACAAGTGTCATCTCAAGTATTCTCTATTAAGTTCTTTGCTCAAGTCTCCTCTCTCAAGTCACTAGTTCAACTCTCTGCTATCACGTTCCTAGCTCGAGTCTCCTCACTCACGTTTCTAGCTCGAGGGCTCTATTTCTAAATCCTCTGTTGCTCCCACTCTTTTTTCTCCCCACCCCATTTGGAAATTCTGTGTTCGGTCACGTGCGTGATTCTTTGCCTCTGATTGGTTCCATCATCAGACTTCTGGAACCTTCCACTAATCATTTCCGTCGATTGGCTCTACTAAATCCCTCCCCTTAGCGACCTACTTTGCTATGTTTTTAATTGTTCGCCTTTGTGCGACCATGGGCACGTGGTGATCTCGGAGAAAGCGAGACAGTGGCCGCTGCCTGCTGATTATTTTATGGTGCGCCTTTCGGGAAAACAGGCAAAGTGCCACTGCCACCGACTTCCCTAATGTAACTGTTCCGGTACTCAATCCGACGATCGCCGGGCACGAAGAAGGAGGCGGGGTGGTGGGAGGGCACTTTCCGCCTTGAAGAGGCAGCTCGCGGAGGAGGCCCCTGGGAGTCTGTGTACGCCTGCGAAGCTCTTTGAGGCGTGAGGGTGGCAAGGGCCGAGTAGCATGAACATGTGTGCATGATGAAATGGTGGCAGGGAGGCACATCCACCGGTGAGAAACCTGGCGTGACAGAGGGGAGTGTCGTACGATGCGACTTGTCGCACTAGCAAAAGTTTTAAAAAATTGGAGCAGTTTTTGAGAAAATCTTGTTTTGTATTTTTTTTTTTAAATTGCACACATTGCACGTTAAGTTGCTTGAAAACTTCTAAAAGTTAAAAAAATTATTATTGAAAGAATGATTATAAACAACAAATTTCATTTGAAGGAAAAATCTCCATCTTTAATTTTGTGGTTGTAGGAAAACGCGGGAAATAATACAAGCTTTTGAAATTTTCGAAAATTCAAAGTTAACAGTGAAAATCGGACCTATGCCACCTTCATACGTGTATTTGACTCTATTCTTACAAGAAATTTCAAGAAAAAATTTGCAGCGGTTTTTGAAAAAGTTCAAATGGCCTTCATGTAAAAAGTACTTCATGTAAAGTACCCACAAATTTTAAAAAAAAAATATTATTCAAAATTTCAAAGCTGCAACTAAAGCCCGATGGACAAAGGTTTCTTCAATATTGAAAAGATCGTACGAATAGTTTAGGTGTTAGTGATGTTTACAGACGGACAGAGGGGACGGACATTTTGAAAAAAACAAGTATTCGGTATCAAGGCATCCCAAACCGTGTATTTCTGTTACTTTCGAAATCGATTTTCCGCATTACATAACTCTCTATACTTCGTATATTACTCCGTATATACGTATGTGAAGAATTGCCTGTAATGTAAATATAACCGAGGTGGGAGACAGAACAAAAAAATACATTTATACGAGAAAGTAATAATTAGTGGTGCGACAGAATGGCACAGACTTTCTCTTAGTAAAATGTTCTAATACCCCTGGCGTGGACTGGCTTTACGGTGTTGCCTCATCCTCTTGCCAGCTGCCATCTATCGCCGCCCAAATTACATTTTTTTTTTTAATTTTTACAATTTTTGAAATAATAACGGCGTGTAGAGATATTTCAAAAAAATACATGTGTGTAATTTTTGAAAAAACAAAAGAACTCACCAAAATGAACTTTACGTCATATTAAAAAGTGCAATTAGCACTATCCATCGGAAAAGGCTGAGGAATAAATTGAAAGCCATTTTTGAGAAAATGAAGTGGGAGCGTTTCTAGAAATGCTCAGTTTTGAGCACATTTTAACAGAAAACTGTTGAGGTTTCGAGAAACTTTATTTGACATTATTTAAACCGCTCATAAATAGAACAATGTGAAGAATTGCCTGTAATGTAAATATAACCGAGGTGAGAGACAGGACAAAAAAAAATACATTTTTAAAATTTTCTCTTATACCAGCGGGACATCACCCCAGCCGGAACAAGCTCTAAGCTCCCGGCCTGTCTCCCGGCAAGTGTAATGCATGTAAGTGTGTGTGTGAGTAAGGAGTGAGGATAGGACAAGGAATAGGGAGGAATGATCGCGCGCTGTCCCTGGTCCGTTTGTTAGGGTACTGCCTTTGCATTTGCCTGGTAATGATCAGAGAAACCACTTAAAACTATCGATCATATCAGAGCACCCTGCCGCTAAAATTCTCCTCCAGTCAGCAACACAACTCGAGCTAACTACTCGATCCTGGGACCTCCCGGTCAGAGGCACTGCAGTGACATCAGTTGATGCCCTGAGCCACCTCTCCCGGTCTCTTTTCAGTTAACAGAGCAATTGAAACATATGATTCCAAAAGAAATTTCAATTAGTTATTTGTATCATTCTTGCGTCGGTTTGTTGCC
The DNA here is from genome assembly GCA_011170035.1 of Teleogryllus occipitalis. NCBI lineage: Eukaryota > Metazoa > Arthropoda > Insecta > Orthoptera > Gryllidae > Teleogryllus > Teleogryllus occipitalis. The sequence goes on from BLKR01010230.1 coordinate 34,366, forward strand.
CTCCTTAGCTAATGCAGTTTCTTTTTCTGAAGGAGAGATTCAAATGATTCTTTTAAGTTTTTTAAAAGATAATAAAAAATAATTTTAAAAAAAATTATTTTACTCTTCGAATGATGAGCACATGGTTCAGTAGCTTTTACTTTTTCACATGTCTTCGAAATTACTTATAGTTATCCTTAATTCTCTAGAACTAATTCTGTTCTAATTACATTCGTTAGGATACTCATTGAGCACCTACGCTTAGTTAACATAGGAAAATATATGGAGGAAAACAAGAAGCGAATGTCTATTTCGGATTCGGGTCAAGAAATTGTTGAGTGTGGCTAGGTTTTAGTCGGCTATTTGATTTATTGAGGATTATTTGAATAGAAATTATTGAAGGGATGTGCTATGTGATGATTGATGGATGACAATGTAATTCTGTATGGAGTTGATCATTAAAAATGAACCAATTCTTTAAAATGAAAAATATTTAAGTAATGCTTAGCTCACAAACAACTTAATTATTAAGAATGCTGCGAAATACAAGAACTCTTACAATCTATCTTCCAATTTTTAATAATGCGAATACGTTTTCAAATGAATAAAATACTTTGGGAAAGAAAATATAAATATACTTTATTTACGCAGTGTGCAGATGTGCTAGGAACAAATTAAAGTATACGTTTGAACCAGATGAAAAATACTCATATATTACTGAATGAAACATGTTTTGGTTGTATCATTTGGGTTTTTGAAAGTTAGTTTCTCATAACCCTAATGCTCCTTTATTTTGGCCTTCAGGTCACAGAACCATGAAGGTCTCATATATTTTTATTGATACATAAGTAAGCCTTTGCATAGCAAGACCAAATCACTGCAAAGTAATAATTTACATGAGAAATACCCACAATTCTCGTCATGTACGGACACAACGCCTACCAGCACTTGACAGGGAACTATTTGTCTACAATATGGTGCCCTTCGATTTGTAACGCTACACTAGCGCTACATGTGTATCTAGGAAATACCCACCAATATCTTTGATTTTAGCCATTTCTCGCGGCATACATCTGTCACTTGGCACCCAGAGGCGACGGTACTGCCCTCAGAAGCTTTAAATATTACGTGTTCTAGAATATGCATTGAGCTTGTGCAAGTTTATCAAAAGCAATCTCTTCACCTCTGAATCAAAATAGTTTTTGGAAAGTGCCAATATTGGGTACAATGTAATTGTTTCGTGTTTCTATTTAATTTTTGTTAAGTTGGAAGAGAGAGATATAAGATCAGTATTTTCTGTAAATTGCATGTTAAATTTTATTTTTAAAATGACGTTATCTCTGAAATAGTGAAATAAACCAGAGATAATAAGAGTAAATGCGGAGCCGGAGTTTGTACTTAAAACCCCGAAGTCCCCATGTCAAACCCGAAGAGGTGGCAACACTGATTTTATATATTTAAATGATTTCATGTACATTTTGTTTAAAAATAGTTTTTCACCTATTTTTGAGTTCAATGGCGAAAAAAATTTCGTCTATTTTTGAGTTAAATGGCAACAAAGTTTAATAAGTTGTGAGTTTTGTGAACCATCTCTCTCCTAAATAAAAATGTTCACGTCTGTGCTGATGTCATTTGGCATCATTTCCGGTGTTTGACTGTGGCTAGCCTGGATGATGATGCCAGCATAATTTTTAAAAGAATATGGAATCTTCTATTAATCATTTGAAAAGAATTTGACATTTTGCTTTAAGTTCTTGCGACATGTACGCCTCCGTTCCTAAAGACTTTATACAGCTCCTCAAATCATCTAATAGTGTTGGCACTAAGGTTCCAAAAAACTATTAAAGGATTGCAGTTCTAACATAAGTGAGTCTGTAATATCCTCCTCAAATCCTTTTCTCAGAACAGGAGATTGCCCTGACTCCATCCACCATTCACAAACATTCTCTTAACCTGAATTTAAAGACAATTAATTTTGTCCTTCATTGTGAACCAATTTTTCATCCCTGCTTAATGAATAAGTAACGGAATTTATTGTAATAAAAAATGCAAAATATGTACATATGTATGTACTCATTTTTTCCAAAACATGTAAGGAAAAATAGAAAATATGTAAAATAAAAATTCACTATTGTGTTTAAAAGTGTTCTCTACAAGCATTTTCCTACCATAAAACGTCGCCGATCAGTTCTTAAGGATTTGGAGTGGCTGAAAGTATGTTCTATCTCTACTGAAGTAATTGTACACTAGACTTCACCACATATAACAAGTTTATTCGAAATATAAAATACATTCATAGTATATATTACAATGTTTACGAGGAGCCGGTGTACAAGTAAAGAGTAGTACCTTTTAGCGAGTGATGGGTCTCAGGGGAGATGGTTAAAGTGTATATATCCCATCCTCTAAATTAAACAATGCGGTAAGACAATTTTTTGTAAAAATATTTGTTAGTTTTCGATCGACTAGCGAATTAGCTGTTTGAAACATAAGCAAGCACGTGGTTGAAATTACTTTTTGTTCATAAAAATCCGCTCATCCTTGACTGGCAAGTACGCAGTAAGCGGAGGGGGAGAGGGGTAAATTTGACAATTCATGGCGGAGATATGGTGGTAATAGAAGTGCAGCAGCATCACAGTTGATTTATGAGAAATATGATACCGTAACAAATATTGTAAACGCGCATCTGAAATGTTGCGCATCTTGACGTATAAATATACTAAAATGTAGCGAAATATGTAAGAAATGTGTCGTAATAGGTAAAATATGTAAAAATATATAATTATACCCAAATATGTAAAAATATGTAAAATAGAAATAGATCTATTTCATTCAGAATGTCTTGTAAACTCCAGAAAACGTAATTGAATGCGGGTATCTAGTTCCTCGTAATTACATGGAAATCCGTTCCCTACCAATGAACACTCCAATATTAGAAATCATAATAAATTCACATGCCTAGTTTTAGAAACATTTCAATTTATTTATCAAAAGTATTTTGTTACAATTAAGAAATGGTGCTTTGGTTATGGTTTTGAAATTAAATCTTAGTTGATGTTTTGTTGAATCCAATCCAAGAACTTGTGTACAGGAGTGTAAATTCCAGGAAAACCGGGGCGAGCACATCCTTGTCCAGCAGCTACAATGGCGCACAACACTCGGCCTTCATTGTTGCATGTCAAGGGGCCACCTGAGTCACCCTGAGGAAAGAAAAGCGATTAAAACTCACTTTCTTAAATACGCTTAGACTCATATGATGAAATGCTTGCATTATTGAATTCTGATTCATTCCTTTTTTCTAGGCCGGAAAAACCAACTTCCTCGCGCGTAAATGCTCTTTGTCTTAGCACTTTATTTAATTTTTTATTATTTTACGTTAAAAACAGTTGAAAAACTGTGTATGGCGTGCTAAGGGGAGAAGTGAATTCTGTGCACGTTTTCAAAATTATGTGGTCCCATTCCTAAGCCATATACTATTTGAATTTTTAATACAGAAAGAAATGAGCGTATTTTTCAAGAATTGTTAACAAAATATTCGCTCCGATGCAGTAAAATCCATTTCAAGGGTAAATCAACTATAAATTTTGGGCTCTTATCCCTCGTTATGTTCTTCGTAAAGGAATAATACTTCCTGCCGCGAAATGGAGAACGATAATTTGAATGATATATTTCTCACTGAATTCTAGAAGACGTGCACAGATAATGAAGTTATATTTATGTCGAGAAGCAAAACAAGGGTCTGTCTCTGCATTCGCTCCAAGGATCAGGGAAACTGGACGAAAAACCTATTAAAAACCTATTATCATTGACCAAGAAGCTACGGTATTATACTTTTTCACCGTCCCAGTTTTTCGACCAATTCTATCCATTTTTGAAACGTTCAGTACTTCAGATCTCTAATAAGAAACAAAAATTATTTTTAAAATATTTGATACTTCTCAACTCCTTAAAATATCGTCGATATAACAACCAACCAGAAACTTGGACGACGCACCCGAAAAAAAGGTCCAACGCACCCAGCAATACACACACAGAATCCGTTTCTCCCTACAATAAATAACTTCATGTGGTTAATTTAAATTATAAGTAAATACATTTTTGATTCATTACTGCTTATTTTTGGACCTGAAAAAACATACAATGGTATAATTTATACCCTTGTGGGATTTTTTCTGCCGAAAATTCGCCGCTTTTTTCCCCGCAGCATTACATAAATTTCTCTCTACTGCATAAGCGGTAGTGAGCAAGTAAAAGTTGTAAGGAACTAAATAGTAGGAAATTTTAAGTAGAATATTTTGGTAGAGAGGAATTATTTGTCTAAATTGGATAGTTTTTTAGGTAAAGGCAAAAAAGGCGTTGAAAATGTTCGTTTTTGTTTGGTTTTGCACTCTCGCCCTTAATGACAAAAAAAAAAAAGTATTGAAATCGTGTGCCGGAAAAACGCCAAATTTTCGACACAAAAACTCTTATTTCCGGGAACTGGTAACGAAAAAGTGGATAAATCCAGTTGCTAAATATAGAAACTAATAGTGCTACAGAATGGCACAGACTTTCTCAAAGTAAACTTTCCTAATTTCCTTGGTGTGGACTGGTTTTGCCGTCATGCCAAATCATCTTGCCAGTTACCATCTATCGCCGCCCAAAATAATTTTATTTTGAAATTTTCTCTACTTTTCGGTTTCCTAATAGTAGACCGAAATATTACTTTAGGAATATTAAAGAAGAGTAAAACCTCTTCAAAAACATTTTTTCATTGAAAAATTTAGAGCCATTTTTTTAAGAGAATGGCATTTAAGCATTAATGTAAATGCGGATTTTAAAGCTCTTTTTCACAGGAATCTATTGAGTTCACAAAAAACTTCAAGACATCTGAAGAACATTCACTCACAAATGCAATAATGTATACAAATTGATGGAAATGTGTAAATTAACGGCGTGAGAGATATTTCAGAGAAATTAAATTTGTGTAATTTTTGAAAAAAAAACAGAAGGATACCTTAAAATGAACTTTAAGTCATATTAAACCGTGCAATTAGCACTATTCATTGGAAAAGTTTGAAGAAAAAATTTGAAGCCGATTTAGAGAAAGGGATGTTGGAGCGTATCTGAAAATGCGGAAATTTGATGTCAACTGACTCAAAATGCGGAAAGCGGAAATTTGAACTCAACAGAAAACTGTTGAATTTTCAAAAAAAACTTAATGCGACATTTTTTAAATCACATGTACTAATAAATATAATAATGTTAAGAAATCACCTTCCATGTAATTATTACCGACGTGAGAAGAAAGTAAAATAATATATTTTTGTAATTTTTGGAAAAAAAACAACAAAAAATAGAGCAATATGGCGTTTATGTCATCGTGTAGGGCACATTTGACACAAAAAAATCAAAGAAAAAGTGTGGAGCCGTTTCTGAGAAAATCTTGTTTTTGTTACTTTTTTAAAATTGCAAACATCGCATGCACTATTGCAGGAAAACTACTGATTTCAAAAAAAAAACGACATGACTTTAATGAGAGGATAATTCATAGACAAATTTCATTTGAAGAAAAATCTGTCTTCAATTTGGTAGTTGTAGTAAGAAGCCGAAAAAATTCAAACTTTTGAAATTTTCGAAACTTCAGAGTTAACCGTGAAAATAGGATCTACGCTACCTTCATAAGTGCATTTTACTCTATTCTTAAATGAAATTTAAAGAAAAAATTTTGAGCAGTTAACGTGAAATTTTGAAAATGTCCGGCGGGTTTTGTGTAAAGTACCCCCAAATTTCAAAGAATGTTTTTGAAAATCTCAAAGCTTCAACTAGAGCCAGATCGACTAGGAATTCTTCGATTTGGAAGAGATCTTACGTATGGTTTCGGCGCTTGTAGTGTTTAGAGACGGCCGGCCAGACAGACGGACGGACGAACGTTTTGAAAAAAAAACTTTTTCGGTATCAGGGAACCCCAAAACGTGGATTTCCGTTGAAATCTCGAAATCGATTTTCCGCAGCATTACATAACTTTTTCTATACTACGAGTACGTATATTACTCCCGTATGTACGTATGTATACGAGAAAGTAAAAATCCTCTAACACGTGCTGTAGGCAGAATCCACGTTTTGTGTATCCTTGATACCGATAAATCGATTGTCGGTAAAACATGTATGTCCTTCGATCTGTGCACAACGCTAGCACATAAGCCGTGCAGCCGATTTTCTGTAAAATTGATATTCCCCAATGGTTCTGGCTGATGTCGCAGCACCTGAAATTTGAAGCTGATATTTTAATTTTGGAAGGTACTTTACATGGAGCCTCGCGGACATTTTCAAAATTTTCAAAAAAAAATTACACCAAATATTTTGATTAAATTTTGTCCTCCGATAGGATAATGGACGCTTACGAGAATGCTGCAGATCTCACGTTCGTTGAAATCCCTGATTTTTCGAAAATTACAAAAAGTCCAAATTTTTTCGTCTTTTGTTCTATAGTATTGAATATAGATATTTTTTCCTAAAAGAAATCTATTCCTTAAAGCAAGTCTTGAAATAAGATCGTGTTCAACTTTCGAAAATACGATTCATTTTCATGTAAAAAACCGCTCCAAATTTTTTCTTTAAATTTTCTCCACATATGTAATAAGAGACGGTAAAAATTATGGCGCTAGTTTTTCGGGTATCGCTCGGTTTTTCGAAAATGTATGCCTACTTTCAAAACTACAAAATTGAAGATAGAAGTTTTTTCCTCAAGAAGTCTGTTGTAAAATATCAGTTCTTAAAAAAGGTAATGTACAATTTTTTGAAAAAACTAGTAGCTTTTGAATAATTGTTACGAGTAAATTTTAGACATTAACGTAATTTCTAAAAAAATATTTTAAAAAACGCTCTATTTTTTTAAATTTCTACGGATAGAAGAAACGCTTAAGAGTCTCATTTTTGTTGGACTCTCCGTATTCTCGAAAAATTGCATTTTAACATTTGGAAACTAAAAATTGCAAGATAGAGATTTTTGTCTTAAACCAATCTCAGTTGTAGAACGTTAAAGGGTTCATTTTACTATTTTAGATATTTATTATATTAGATGAGTTTTTGCCGCAGACATTAGATTATAAAACTTTTTTTGAAATAAAAGCATTAAATCATATTATTATAAACTTTTGTTTTATTCTCCTGCGTTTCGTTTAAGGTGGTGCCAAATATAAGACAGTAATAAATTAACTTAATATTACAAATCGTAGAACATTAGTAATTTAACTAACGTCCGAATAAAATTAGAATGTTATTGACATTTCGTGGTCACGTGATATCGCGAGCGCCGTAACCCAGGGAAAAGCGAATCAGAAGCTTCGGCATTTGCCCATTGTTGTCATCTAAAATTGGAGAATGAATGTTACGAGCCAATGTTAGGAACAAACTTGATACGAGCTTCTCTACATTCCTTTCTTCTGTCTTCCCAGTTAGTGTTGAGAGCACTTGGAAGAGCGCGAAGTATGCGGCAGCGCCGACCCCCTCCACAACCAAATGTCAATCACATTCTAATTTTATTCTTAGTATATTCTATTAGCATCAAAGTTAGCTATCAACTGTGTATGATGTACTATAACCAGGGTTGGGCAAAATACTTTAAATTTAGTATTTAAATACTTCGCCAAAATGCTTCGTAAATAAGTATTTAAATACATACTTAAATACTTTTTTAAATTTTTTGCGTAGTTGTTGATGCAACGCATCTCATAACCCTTGTTGGGCGTTGAGGGCTTTCTTCTGTAGTAATCCTCCGCTACTGAGTAATTACTATATTAGTCAAGTCTCGTCACGTCGCAGTCAGTCAGTGTCTTTTATCCCTTCGGCCAGGGGCTCGACGCCGTTAGATCCAGGAGTTCCTGGCCGGTCACCCAACCAGGAACCCGCGAGTCTCGAATTCGGTTAACCTCCGTAAATTCGCGGAGCATAGTAAACGAATTCGGCTAGCGACGCTGGTAATTGGGCTGGACTTTGGGTATTGAATAGCTAATTACATACGTATTTAAAATACTTCAAATACTCAAATTACAGTAAGTACAATAACTTTTTTATCCTTACTTTTTATTACAACAATTTATTGTAATTGTCAATTACAATAAATTACTAATTGACAGTCATAAATTTCTGAACAAAAACTTATAAGTCTAACTCAAATAAGCGGAATTTCCTTTTAAAGCGACCACTTTTTCAAACGAATCTTCAGACAATAAACACCTCTTTGGCGAATCTAACCCGCAAAGTAAAACGGTCGTTCAACTGGCGCGGATGAACGTAAACTAGTGTTATAAGTAGAGCTCGAATATGTAGGCACTAAACAGATCGAAAATAGGCAGGCAAATAGGCACTTGAAACTTAAAAATAGGCATTCTAGTTGATAATAGGCAGGCAATTAGGAAGTAAAAGCTTAAAAATAGGCAGGGAAATGAGCATTATGATTGAATAATATTACATTTTATACGTAATACATACTACATAAATGATGAACACAATTCTCGAAACAAATCGAATTTCTTCGATTGTCAAAACATATTGCAGAGTTGTGTGTAACATATTGCGGGTGTAATTTTATATTTTGTTGGTTAAACTGGTTAAATGTTGGATTTTCAAGTTTTGAAAATGGATGTTTGCGGCATGACACAAGTCAGTGTTGATTTTCTTTCTTTTCTTCATCGTTTGACTGCACTTCTGAAGAAGGTTTGAATAGTTTTTCTCACTTTTTTCACATATTTTGCATGAGTTGTAGTGTTTTTATTTTGTAAGAAATATTCTTTTGCACAGTTCACAACATTCGCACAAAGCTACATTTCCATTCCGCCGTGAATCTTCTCATAAATTTACTCTTTCGGCAATGCACTTCTTGAAACTTTCTCTTTTGGTATTGTAGCCAGCGTGCTTAACAGGTGCAGAAAATTTACTGATCTTGCATGCACCAAACTTCGAAGTCAATACAATATTATCGAAGAAAACTCCGCCGATCTTGGGTAATCTACTTTCTAAAAGCAAAAGGTGCCGGGAGCGCTCTTTTTGAAGACAGCTGTGTTCTTGGCAAGAAACAGATAGTTCACTAACATTGTGAAGATCGGAAATACGAGAGCAATTTCCTATTGTCTGGAGCGCCCTAACGGGCTTCGGTGAAGTAGATAAGGTAACACGCTCGGTGTCAAATTCTCATACGTCTCTGTAAGCGGTGTCCCTGCTCGACGTGTTGCAGGAAAGAACACAGGGCATAGAGCTTCTCGATCGGACGCGGACAAATTAATTGTTACTTGTTTGGTAAAAAATTACCCATCAGTGTTTCTCAAAAAATGATTGTAGAAAACAAAATATAGTGAACAAAAAAAATTAAAAATGCGGAATATTCAATAAAGACACTTATAGGCTCGGAACGCTCGATAACGCAATTATCTCTAAAATAGGCATCTATTGGCATTATAAACCCGTCGCAAAAGTCATTTCTGATGTCAACATTGATAATGAGGTAAGTTGCTTAAAAATACGTTCAAAGAAATAAAATAGGCAAGAAGGGCATTGACCGGACTCTAGTTATAAGGCATAAACGCATTTTTGTTGTCGGAAAATTGTCAAGCATTTTTAATGATTTAGATTTATAATTTAAAAATGCATAGAATTCAAATTCAAAAGCTGAAAGAGGCTATTATTGTTGTATCAATGAGGTTCTTTCACTAGCAGAGTCTAACAAGAAGAAACTATCCTCGTTATCCTAACCTGTATTTGAAGTATTTCCTTTTTTTAAATACACCTATTTTATGTATTTTAAATACATCTCTAAAATAAATGTTCAAAACCCTAAAAATACAGTTATTCAATTACAAAATGCGTATTTCAAATACAATATTCAAATTTTTCTACAAACCACATTTTTATGAACGCCTTGATCAGTGATCAATATTTCAAATTCAATACATATTTCAAATACAATTATTTAAATACTGCGTAACCCTCACTATGACTAACCCATACATAAGTTGAAATCTGAATACAGATGTAAATAAGTGTTTCGCCAAAAATTGATAAGAACATATTCGCGTAGCATATATACCATACGAATTGCACGTAATTTTAACAACGCTACGCTGGCAACAGTGCGTTGCTCGATTGTGTATAATTTGCTGTGAATAATGTAATAGTCAAATTTATTCCTGTTTGTTTCATTTGTAAAAGTAAGAAATGATTGCTGCTCCTGACTATCGAAATAAATGTAGACATGCACCACAGGCACTTTGTTTGAATTGGATGAATTGGACGTTTTCAAGTAATAGCTCAGATGTTAGTAGCACAGAAATTGCAATATTGCAATATCACGTAGCTGTTTCCAAAATCGCGAGAAAGTATGTGCATCACTAGTTTTGTTATAATTTAAATTCAAACGAAATATTTTTGGGCAAACTGCAAACTCGTAATCAGCCCCCCCCCAAAAAAAAACTTAAAGGAACAAAAAATCAAAACTACACACCACAATTTTAAACCAATTTTTTTGAACACGTAATGACTGGGTTATTATGAACACGTATGACTGAGTACAATGTCACTGTAAATTTTTATGAACGCCTTTACCAGCGGTCAAGGGCGCGGCTACCGTAGCGATTTTCAAGATATCTCTAAATTACATACAATACCATATACAATGCTAAATTATAAATAGAACTGATAAACGCTATCACACAGACGGTGACTTCTGCGAAATAAGCTCAGATAAGCCTAAAGTTTGATAACGTTTCCAGTAACATCAATTTGAAAGAACATCAATTTGAAAATGAGACCTGCATCATTCTGTTAAGGGCCCATTACGCACCCCGACTACAAAATTTAATCAACAAAATTGTTGCCATTTTTATTTTTGAAAATGAACCAAGGACTTCATGTAAAGTACCCCCAGAATTAAAATATCGGCATCAAATTCCAGGGGCTGCGACATCAGCCAGAGATTGGGAAATATCAATTTTACAGAAAATCGGTTGAGCGGTTTAGACACTAGCGTTGTGCAAAGAAGAATGGACAGACGGGCAGGCAGACGTTTAGCCATCAATCGAATATTGCAGAAAAATTGAGCCATCCTGCCTCTATAAAAGTCCATAATTGCACTAGAGTTGCTGGTACAGGATTTTGAGCATGAACTGACCTCTCAATTTTGTCATAAATGGTCAATGGGATTCATGTCGGGCGATCTGGGTGGCCAAAACATTCACTCGAATTGTCCAGAATGTTTCTCAAATCAATCGGGAACTATTGTGGTCTGGTGACATGTCTCATTGTCATCCATAAAAATTCCATCGTTGTTTGGGAACATGAAGTCCATGAATGGTCCCAATGCAAATGTGTTCCACTTGATGTGGTCATCAGCCTAGGAGAGGCGCTACAGATGTCATAATGTTAGCAAAGACCCTCAAGCCGGAACCAGGAGCGGTAGCTCAGTGCATCAACTGATGTCAAACTGATGTCACTGCAGCGCCTCTGACCGGAAGGTCCTAGGTTCGAGTCCTAACGGCGCCAGGATTTTCGACACTAGCTTTTCTGCAAGGTCGAATTCAGTCGCTGTCTGGAGGAGAATTCTAATGACCGGCTGCTCTGATCGGTAGTTTTCCGTGGTTTCTCCGATCAACACCAGGCGAATGCTGGAGCAGTACCTTACTAAACGGGCCACGGACCGCGCGCGATCAGTCCTTTCTCTTCCTTATCCTATCCTCTCCACTAACACACACACTTAAACTAACATGCACTACACTACCACATATTTCGGGAGACCGGTCGGGACCTCAGAGCTTGTCCCGGCTGGGCGGTGCCCCGCTGGTGGGAGAGTCTTGGTTAGGGGGAAACCCCACTAGCCGACGGTAGGTCGGCGTCGGATCTCGCCATCCAGCGGGGGAAGATCACCGCCATCTCCCGAGAAAAACATATACCACACTTACGGGACTAATGACCAAAGCCATTGACGCGCCCGGAAACACGAAAAAATCAGTCAATCATATGACGTTCAGTTAATTTTGGTGTATTTGTGTTTCAAAAATTACACAAATGAAATTTTTTTAAATATCATAAATATCTCTCACGCCGGCACATTTCCATCGATTTGTGTACATTATTGTATTTATGAGTGGAACTGCTTTAAATGACTTAAAATGATATTTTTCGAAAATTCCATACATTCCTGTGAAAATGAGCTTGAAATTTCGCATTTAGAGAAATGCTTAATCGCCATTTACGTCATTTACACTGGTAAAAAAAATACATTTTCAGTCTGCCGTGAATTTTCTCCATAAATCCACTCTTTTAGCAATGCACTTCTTGAAACTTTCTCTTTTGGCATTGTAGCAAGGATGTTTAACAGGAACAGCAAATTAACTGATCTGGCATGCATGAAACTTCAAATCCAATACAAAATTATCGAAGAAAAGTCCCCCTATATTGTGTAATTCTACCTTTCAAACCGGAATGATGCCGGGAGCACTATTTTTGAAGAGATTCGTGTTCTTGGTAAGAAATAGCTCACTGCGAAGATCGAAAAAACGAGAGCAATTTACTCTGGAGCGCCCGACTGGTTTCGGCGAAATAGATAAGGTAACCCGCACGGTTTAAAATTCTGTCTCTAAGCTGTGACCCTGCTCAACGCGTTACAGTCAAGAACACAGGACATAGAACTTCTCGATCAGAGAACGCCCTGGCAGATTTTACGCGGTTATTACTTGTTAGTTAAAAAATTACCCATCAGCAATTTCTCAAAAAATTATTGTAGAAAACAAAATTTAGTGAACAAAAATATTAAAAATCCGGAAAATTCAATATAGGCACTTAAAGGCTCTTAACGCTCGATTAGGCAATTATCTCTAAAATAGGCATTTATAAGCATTATAAAAACCATGCCACAATTTCTCTCCGGATAAACATCGTCATTTTTTGTATAACTCATTTGAAATCGTAGAACATTTTAATGCAAAATTAAATAATTTCAAGCAATATTTTTTTTATTTAAAGCTTTAAATGAAAATATATTTCTGTAATTGAATTCATTGTAGAAGATATGCTATGTAATTTCGAACATATCCGATGAGTTTTTCATTCTTCCAATATTCTGCGTAAACAGTATGCGACAGAGATGTGTCGATCGCGAACGAACTAGTTCAATTGAACTATTCACGAAAAGGAACGGTATGATACGGAACGACCATTTTGGGAACTATAGTTCATCTGTCACCGGTCATCGTTCGTGGTTCGCCGGTCACCGTTCGTAGTTCGCCGGTCGTCGTTCACCTACATAGACATATAGTACTAAATGTCCATGTTCACACAGTTCAGAGATCTCTGGCCGTTCTCTTAGTTCACCGGCGATCGTTCGTCGTTCATCTTAGTTCAGAGACCCCCGATCGCTCCGGTAGTTCGCCGGTCACCATTTCTCATTCCCTTTAGTTCAACCACCACCACCTAGACACACTGGATGTCTAGGTGATGTTGGTTCAACTAACAACTAACTAGACAGACTGTATGTCTAGGTAGTGTTGGTTCACCTAAGTAGATGGCCATGTTTCTCAATATATTTTATTTTTATTAATTATGTCTCAATAATTCAGCAGATAATTCAAAATATTTAAATAAAATGAAGATAAACGTTCTATATTATTTTTCGGAATTGTCATTCAGGGATATTGCAACACATGAAAATGAAATGGGTGTTTATTATACATGTAATGTGTTTTATAAACCCCTACAAAATATTGTATGACACTAGAAGACAAGCCCAACAGTAAAGCTTAGCTGTAACTTCACTACCTGTTAGCTATTTGTTTGAATCGAGAATAATTGTACCACGAAGGATTGAATTTTCTTGCATTTCTCTCGCCAGTACGATGTACAACCGTACTCAACATAAGAGTAGGTCGACCATTGTGCAAAATTTGTCTATTTTCTACATCGTTATTCGAGAAAACGGTGTACGAAGCTGATTCACTGTACCTCTCATAATATCAGCTTTGAATAAAAGAAACAAAGAAACACTAATAATCTGCAGCGTACTAATTTAAAATTAACAAAAAACTAAATACTTCCTAAATAAAAATCTTTCTCCGCTTGTGGGAATTCTGATTTGGTGTTGTTGACGATCTTATCAGAAGAAATAAAAGAGGTCATCTTCGTCAACATACTAGCTTTCTCCGCTTGTTAACTCGTCTACAAAACAGTAAACCTACGCGCTACGGGGCTTGCATGCGAGTGGATATCGGAATACAGGTATTTCCAATAATGCGAGAAAGTATGTGCTGTTGTAGCGCCACTAGTTAAAATTGCAAGGCCTCAAGACAGTCAAGATTGATCGGCAAATATTCATTCTGGTAAAATTCCTAAGAATAATTTAGGAGCTAGTGATGTTTTCAGACGGCTGGCCGATTTGCCATAAACCATTTTTTTGGTATCACGTTCCCACAAGTCGTGGTTTCTGACTACAAAACGCGTTAGAGGGAGAAATTTACTACATATTTGAACAAGATTCAACCACTTTTTCCCTAACAGTGTTCTACAGTACGCGTTTTTGTACCAAAAAATCTCAATTTTTTTCCGCGGCATTAAATAACTAGTCTCTACACAACGCATATTACTCCGTATAATACTTACGTTTACAAGTAAAAATTCAAAACTGTTACGGGAGATTCAAGTAAAGATTCCCCAAAAATTGAAATATCCATTTCAGATTCAAAAGGTTGCGACATCAGTCAGATCGATCGAGAAATGTCAAATTCGGTAAATGCTTTGGTGAATGCTTTAAGCGTTGCAGTTGTTCATAGACGAATGTTTTGCCGAAAACCGCTTTTTCGATTTCAAGGACCGACTACAAGTGGATTCTGGATACACTACGTGTTTAAGAAAGTAATGTATTGCATACAAGAGCAAGTAAAAAGTAAGTTTTTGCTGTCAGGGTGCCACAAAAATGGACACTTTTCGATATAGCATTACATACCAGATACGGAATTCTATTGGTGGTGCCAGTTAGTGATGCGACATCGATAACATAACATCGATGTCGCCAATTATCGACGTTCAAAATTAAAACATCAATATTAATAAAGCATAGATAAAACCGTTTGTAAACAGCGATGCGATGTTTTAAAACTGGTTTAGTAATATCTAAAATGTAATTTGGGGGCAACAAAATTTAATTTTACAGTGACCGTATTTATGAAGTTATAAATAATATTAAACTGAAAACAAACTAAAAATAATGAGAAGAAATAAAAATACTCAGACCAAAAGCCCGAGCGCCCACAGCAATCTCAAGAGGTCACAGCTTCGTGACTTCGCTGAAGAATGGTACGGGAAAAAGAAGAGAAGTCTCACACCCACCGCCTCTTCATGTGCAAAACACAAGGAAAGACGTGCGAAATACCAGGGCATCGAGGTTATCGTGAGTGAGGGATAGTCTGCTTCATGAAGATTAGTTAGTTAGTGCACTTTATCGAACAGAACATGAACTACTGTGAGTCTGATTTTAACACCGTCTCATCCATAAGACACACGAACCAACACATCGTTCCTTACCCGGGTTAAATGGGCAGACACGGAGCCAAGCCGTAGATGGCTCAGAGGTCTAGGGCCCGTATTTATAAACCTCTGCAAGGGCCTACCAGCTCTAGCAGGCTGCCAGTGTTCGGTTTTGCGATTTATGAACGGCCCCCAGCCAATTCCAGTCGCTCCTAGCAAGCCCCCAGATGGCAGGCCCCTAAGAACTCTGCTGGCAGAGCTTCATAAATACGACCCTAGGTAAAGGAAGCACTTCGCCCTGAGCGCTTGAAGAGAGTATTGATCGAGAGATTGATTGATTGAGAGCATCGAATGACTAAGCGCTCGTTCAAATGAAATACTACAAAGGAAAATATTTTGAAGAAACTATATTTTATGCACAATTGTGGTGGAAAAATTATTTTCCTTCATTTTTTGGTGGTGTCATGGCATATTGGAACTACCCTACAAGCCGTCACCGCATACCAGTAACATTCCCTATTCTGCGTAGTGGTATACAAGAAAGTAAAATGCTATAGACATTTTGAACCGATCAAAAGAATTTCTTTATTTGCCTCTTTACGACTTCCTTTTTCAGGTCTGAATTATGACTGGCACAATAAGTGCTGCTATATCATAACCAGTGATGCTGCATCATAATATATTTTCGCGCATTCTTTGCAAAGTTTTCAGTTTTCGAAAATTCAAAGGGATCAACGAAAATCGCACATTTGCCATTTTGATAAGCGTACTTTACACTAATCTAAAAAAAATGAAGAAAAAATTAGGAGCGTTTTAGAGGAAATTTCATTTATAAAATTGCCTTTGTTTTATGCAAAATTATGCGAAAACTCATATTTTGAAAAAAATGTACATCAGAGTGAAAGACAAGAAAAATGGCTTCAATCTTTTCTACAAAGGTCCAAATTTAAGGGAAAAAATTGGAATATGTTTTGAGAAAATTTTGAAAATGTCCCAGAGGCTTCATGAAAAGTACTCTCAAAATTTAAAGACTTCTAAATGTTTTTATTTTCTCGTCATTACTAACGTTAGAAGAGTTGTAATCGTATTGTAATCGTGCGCCGGTAAACGGCAAATTTTCGACACGAAAATTCTTATTGCTGGGCCCTAGCAACGAGAAAAAGGAAATTCCAGTTGCTCAATAGAGAAAAAATCCTCTAACACGTGGTGTAGAGAGAATTCATGTTTTGTGCGTCCTTGATACCGAAAAATCGATTGACGGCAAAACGTGAATGTCCGTCCATCTGTACACAAACATGTCTGTGCGCCTAAACCGTTCAGTCAATTTTCTCCAAAATTGATATTCCCCAATCGTTCTGGCTGATGTCGCAGCCCCTGAAATTTGAAGTTTATAATTTAATTTAATTCTGGGGAGTACTTTACATGAAGTCTCCCGGGCATTTTCAAATTAAAAAAAAAATAGCACCAAATGTTTTATTAAACTTTGTCCTTGGATAGGGTAATAAACGCTTAAGAGAATGGGGCTGATCTCATATTCGTTGAAATCCCTAATTTTTCAAAAATTGAAAAAGTTCAAAATTTTTTCAGCGTCTTCCATCAATTAAAATATTAAGGATAGAAATGTTTTCCTTGTTTTGTAAAGATAGATTTTGAAATAAGGTCAAGTACAATTTTTCGAAAATTTTATAACTTTTTGCATAATTTTGGGTGATATAAAAGTAATTTTTAATTTGGTTTCAATAATTTTTCTCAACAACTGCTCCAACAAGTTTGATTAAATTTTGACATTGGATAGTGTACAGGACGCTTAAGAGAATGGTGAAGACCTCATGTTTGTTGAATATTTTAATTTTTGAAAATTGCAAAAATTCAAAATTTTTTCGGCGTCTTCCTACAACAATTATGATTACTACAATTATGAAGATATATTGTTTTTCTTAATGAAATGTGTTCGTCAAAAACAGCTCTTCAAGTAAAGACTTGTTGAATTTTTCGAAAATATGAGTATTTCTTGAGTGATTGGGAGTCAAACTTAATTGCCTGCTCTAAAAATCATGCGCTTCGTGATCATAATTTTAGAAGTATTTTGCGGCAGTTGGATGCAACGTAAGTTAGCATGTGTATATTATTTCATATTTCTTTGTTCGTTTCTCACATTGAAGGTTATGTTATACGTTTACATATTGGTTTTTAGAAATTATTTAAAACCTATTTAAAATAAATATGAAATAAAGATTGCTAGCCATTAGTCGCCTGCTCCGAATTATGCAGTTGGATGCTACGTAAGTTAGAATTTGTATATTATTTCATATTATTATTATTATTATTATTATTATTATTATTATTATTATTATTATTACTATATCTGTATTACATTTATGTTATTTCATTTCAATTTGCATCCTTTGTGTTAAATCTGACAACGAATAGATGAGCGATCAATGTTGGTTGTAACGCCGCACTGATAAAAGAGAGCGATAATGAAGGCTGGCTTTCGTCCGCGGTAATATAAACTAATACTTTTATTTATTTGTAAATTAATACAATACTATAGTGTTGAATAACTACTATTATTTATTTTTCGATCTATTTGCATTCGTTTGCCAACGCTATTAGTATCGAGTTATTTATTAACTTTTAATTATTTTACTTCCTCGCATACTGCTTTCGAAGAATATTGTAAGGCTAAAAAACTCATGCGATATGCCCGTGAATGCACTGCATACCTTATACAATGAATTCAATGCCAGAAATAAATTTTCATTTAAAGTTTTGAATAAAAATCTATTGCTGGATACTATTTAATTTTCGCTTGAAACTATTCAATTTCCATTACTAATGGCGAGAATGTACGTGCTGTTTTAGCACCACTAGTTTTCTAAAAGAAATTTGTTCATCCAAAACAATCTTCAAATAAGGTCATGTTCAATTTTTCGAAAATATGAGTATTTTTGTGTGTTTTGACGTCAAACATTGTCACCCGCTTCGAATTTCCTGCGCTTCGTGAACGCAATTTGAGAAGTATTTTGAGGCAATTTGATGACACGTAAGTTAGAATTTGTAATATATTTTATATTTCTTGGCTCTTTTCTTACATTTGAGCTTTTCTTATACCTCTACACGTTAATCTTCTAGAAGTTATTTAAAACCTATTTGATAAATCCATTTTTTTGTCCGTGTTGCCATGAATGTATTACCATTCTCAACGTTTTGATGTATTTCCTTTTAAGCAATCCGTAAAATGTAATATGAAAGAAAAATTGCTAGCCTTCAGGAAAAATGAGATTGGAATGCGGCAATGGCATTCCGCCCCGCGTGAAGGCAGCTGTAGTTCTATGAATTACGTCTCACTCTTGGGGCATGAGTTGACTGTATGAAACGCAGTTACGGTGGTCGCCGACCTGGCTGGCCGAGGTGGTTAGAACGTGAGGGGACTCAGCGCCTCGGTCTGAAGGGTTGTGGATTCGAGTCCCGCCGTGGGCATGGTTGATTGTCCTTTGTATTTCATGTATGTGTGTGGTCGCGGAATATATTGTGTGTCTGCTGAACACAGAGCGAGGAGTCCGCACCTAGTGTTCTACAATCTGTAATAAGTTTTGCAAAAAATGATGACTGAGATGTGTTTATTCGGAGAGAAATAGCGGTATAAATAGTAGAAAATATTACGTAACAATTTCTAAGGGAGAGAAAGTATGGGCTACTTTAATACCACTAGTTTTTTCTGTAATAAAGTTGTATTTTCACGAAAACGTGTTTGGTAGTGGACTGGGGAGAGAGAGAGAGAGAGAGTACGCTGTTTTAGGAAGTCTACATTTCCCAGAAACCAGGAAAGTGAAATTATCTGCTTTCATGCGAGAAAAGTTAGATGGGAATTTGAAGTCAATAGTGGCCACCTACACACACACACAAACACACATGCACATACTCACACACAGACATTCGTAATTTGCAGTTCAAACGACTAAACATTTTCCTATCAGTCTCAGATATTTCACCAGCAAACGTATGGAATTTCCACATTTTTGCAATAATATAAACAGCCCACTAAAGGACAAACTTTTTATAAATAAGTTGTCATTTACATGCATTGCCTGAAAGTATTGAATAAACACAGCCTCATAATACATAATTATGATCCACTAAAATCTTGTGGATCTTCAAGACTTTATTATAGGCCCAAATATTACATAACTCACCAAATCAATTCTTTAGTTCTGCCACCAGGGCTATCAAGTCATATGTTTCAATTGTATCGCACGCATTGGCATCAAATGTTCATTAAAACTTACAAGCAAAAGGTATTTAAAATATAACGTTTGTCAAAAAATGTTGACATTAAAATCATTAGGGATAACACGTAACATTTTAAACGCGTGCCTTGAATAGTGGTGATATTCAACCATCAAAATTTGAA
Source organism: Teleogryllus occipitalis (assembly GCA_011170035.1). Lineage (NCBI taxonomy): Eukaryota > Metazoa > Arthropoda > Insecta > Orthoptera > Gryllidae > Teleogryllus > Teleogryllus occipitalis. The sequence goes on from BLKR01010230.1 coordinate 54,245, forward strand.
TTCTGTACTGGAAACTGCAAACATCTTGAAAAAATATGATAATAAAGTGTAATATTTATTTATACTTTTCAATAACCATATATTTATTATAATTATTGCACTGAAAAATTAGTACGTTGAAATATATCAAATGCTGGTTTACTTAATATTGAAAATTCTTCCCCCTTTCTGAAAAAATTATCAACACTTTGCGACTACATTTAGGAATATTCTGGTTTTGTTCCCAAAGACTATTTAAGTTTAATGGAGGTAATACTGATCTCACTGATAATAATTCATATTTTTTTAAATAAATATTTAAAACGCCGAGTTTATAAAAATTTACGGAAGGAGTCACTTCTACTCGAATTACAGGGGTCTGAAATTCGTTGCCACTTTTCCTACTCGACGAAAGGGCACGTGCATCCAAATGTTTCAGACATTTCATTTTATTACCAATTAGCACCTCAGCATCATTGCTACGGTCATGATAATGTTTACTTCGAACCATTTTCAAAATGAAAAGGTAGAGACGATGAGAATCTGATAGCATATCGTTTCTTTAAATTAAATTTGTGCACGAGATGCTCCGTCCGAACCTAAACAAACTGGAAGAAAACAAATATCATTGTAAGTAACAAACGTGATAAAATACGCAAACCTGGACAACCGCATACTAATTCTCTAGGAATCCCTTACGGGCACAGCAGAGTTTGCCACCCAACACTTTCCTGCCAAACTTTGTAACGTCATGCTGGACACCTCCATTGGTACATGGAATGTACAAGGTTTTAGACCGAAACAGAAGTTGTTGCAGAAATAGATAAATGGATAAACTGGATGTAGTAAGTCGTAACAGAAACCAACGAATGAAGCTACAGAATGGCACTTTCTCGTACTAGTTAGTTTACTAATTTCTTTGGCTGAGGCTAGCTTTTCGGTAGTGCCCCATTCTCTTGCCAGCTACCATCTATCGCCGCCCAAATGTAATTGTTTGTTTCACATTTGTTCAATTTTTCGGTTTTCTAATGGCAGAACCGAAATATTACTTTAAGAATATTGTAGAAGAGCAAAATCTAGAACAATTTGGAAATTTTCATTGAAAAATATGGAGCCGTTTTTACGAAAAATGCTTTAAGCTTTACTGTAAATGCAAAATTTGAAGCTATTTTTCACAGAAAACTATTGATTTTTCGAAAAACTGTATTAGAAGTCATTTTATGCACTTCCAGTCACAAATGCAATAATGTACACAAATTGATGAAAATGAGCATATGAAAGTCGTGAGAGATACTTCAAAATATTACATTTGTGCAAATAAAAAAACACGAAAGAATATAGCAAAATTAATTTTATGTCATTTTAAACAGTGTAATTAGCACTATCCGTTCGAAAAGTTTGAAGAAAAAGTTTGGAGCCGTTTTTCAGAAAAAAGCGTTTAAACATTTTTCAAAATGCGAAATTTTGAGTTCGTTTTCACGGAAAAGTTTTGAATTTTCCGTGAGTAAAGTTTTGAACTTTATATAACATCATTTACAGCACGTGTACTCCTAAATTCAATATGTGAATATTGCCGCTAATGTAAATATTAACTATGTGAGAGGCTAGACAAAAAATTACATTTTTGTAATTTTTGAAAAAACAAAAAAATAGAGAAATATGGCATTTATGTCATTTCAAAAAGCACATTTGTATTGCACATTTGTATTCAAATTGCACATGTTGTATCTTTACAACAAGTATAAAGATAAAATTTAGATTCGTTTTTGAGAAAATATTGTTCTGTTATTTTTTTAAATTGCAAATAGTTCACGCAATATTGCGCGAAAACGTCTAGAAGTGTCAAAAAATGACCTTAATGAAAGAACTAATTCTGGACAACAAGTTTCATTGGAAAGAAAAATATCTATCTTCAATTTTCTAATCATAGGATGACGCCAAACCAAATTCAACCTTTTGCAATTTTCGAAAATTTAGAGTTAACAGTGAAAATCGGACCTATGCCATCTTTATAAGTGTATTTTGCTTTATTCTTACAATAATTTTTTAAAAAACATTGAAGCTATTTTTGAGAAATTTTTTAAAATGTCCCAAGTTTTCATATTAAGTACCCCCAAAAAACTAATAAATGTTTTTCAAATTCGCAAAGCTTCGAGTCCAGCCAGATCGACTGAGGAATATCCATTTTGGAAGAAATTCGACGAGTGGTTTTGGCGGTAGGGGTGTCCACAGACGGACGGACGTTTTGAAAAAAAACAAAAACACTTTTTCGGCATCAAGGTCCCACGATTTCTCAAATCTAACTGTGTAAAGTATTAGATAGAGTAATTGATTACATATTAGAAGAGGTATTAACTTTTTGTGTATCATATATTTGGAAACGTACATTTGTGTATTTTTTCAAATATTTGAAAAAACAAAAGAACTCACCAAAATGAACTTTATGTCATATTAGGTTAACTATAACTAGGGAACGAACTTTATTGTAATAAAAAATGCAAAATATGTACGTATACAAGTATTTATTTTTTCCAAAACATGTAAGAAACTAGAGGTGCTGCAGAATGGCACAAACTTTCTCGTATGACGTTTTATAATTTCCTTGAACTATTTATGGACAACAAAGTTTATTTGAAGGAAAAATCCCTGTCTTCAATTTTGTAGTTGTAGGAAGACGCCGAAAAAAATTCGAACTTTCGCAATTTTGGACTATTGACCGTGAAAATTGGACCTATGCCACCTTTATAAGAGTATTTTACTCTATTCTTACAAGAAATTTTTAAAAAGAATTTTGAGCCCTTTTTGAGAAAATTTTGAAAATGCCTGCGGTGCTTCATGTAAAGTACCCCCAAATTTTAAAGAATGTTTTTCAAAATTTCAAAGCTTCAACTACAGCCAGATCAATAGGAGGTTTTTCAATTTGGAAGAGATCATACGTGTGATTTAGTCGCTATCAGTGTTCACAGACGAACGGAAGGACAGACGGACGGGCAGACGGACGGACGGACATTTTGCTTTGAATTGGGTTTTTGGCATCAAGGACCCATCAAACAGTAACTCCGACTACACCACGTTTTAGAGGATATTTTTCTCTTAATTTAGCATTTGGATTTATCTACATTCTCCTAATCAGGGCTCGGGAATGAATTTTTTCTGCCGAAAATTCGCCGTTTTTTCGCGCGGCATTATATAACTTTCTCTATAGTACGTATACTACTCCGTATATACGTACGCATACGAGAAGTTAAAAAGAAAAAATATATTAAATAAAAATGCATTATTGTGCTTCAAATTGTTCTCTTCGAGCATTTTCCGAGCATAGAATGTCGTCAATCAGTTCTTAACAAGGTAGCTGAAAGTAGTTCTACCTCAGCAAAATTAATTGTACGAATTATTTACTATTTTACTATTAATAGACTGCAGCACACACGAATTTTGTTCGAAATATAAAATACGTTCATAACAATACAATGTTTACGAGGACCCGGTGTACAAGTGAATAGTAATATCGTGTAGCCAACGCGGTAAGACACTTTTTCTGTAAAAAAAAAAAATATTTATTAGGTTTCGAACTAGTAATGAATGTGCTGTTGGAAACGTGACCAAGAAAATCTTTAAACGTTACTGTAAATGCGAAATTTGAAGCTCTTTTTACTAGAAAACTTTTTAAATTTTTGAAGAACTTCATTAAAAGTTATTTGAAGTATTTACACTCACAAATTCATCAATTTAAACAAATCGCTGGAAACATGAATATTAACGGCACGCGAGATATTTCACTGAAAACACATTTCCTTAATAATGAAAAAAAAGCAAAATGACATTTGGAGCCGTTTTTGAGAAAATAGCGTTTGAGAGTTTCCGAAAATGCGGAATTTTCAACTTATTTTCACAGAAAACTTTCCAATTTTCGAGAAATTTTATAAGACATCATTTAAAGTATTTGAACAAATTCAATAATGTATACAAATCGGTACATAATCTAAATATTATCGTGAGAGCGATATCAAAAAATTACATTTTAAAAATTTTCGAAACAACAAAATAAATGGCGTTTATGTCATCAACATACAACAAAATGGCGTTTATGTCATGTTATACAGAACATCGAGCACTATCCCTAGCTAAAGTTTTCACAAAAAATTGGAGCCGTTTTTGAAACATGTGTTGGTCATATTTTACTTACATAAGAAGAAAAAGTCATGTATTCGTTCACGGGAGAACGGCGAATTTTCGGCCAAGAAACAGTTTTTGCCTGGCTCTGGTAACGAAAAAGGGGATAAATCCTGCTGATAAACTTAGAAAAAAATCCTCTAACACGTGGTGTAGCCAGAATACATGTTATGTTGGTTCTTAATACCGAAAAATTGATTGACGGCACAACGTCCGTCAGTCTGTCGGTCTGTGGTCAACGCTAGCACCTAAACCCTTCAACATATTTTCTTCAAAATTGTTATTTCCGACCCAATTTAAATGATCTCGTGGTTTTGATAATTTCAAACGTATATTTTGATATTTAAGGGTACTTCACATGATGCCTCAAAAACATTTTCAAATTTTTCTCAAAAACGGCACCAATTTTTTTGATGAAACTTTGACTTCGGATAGCGTAAAGAACGTTTAAGAATATGATGGTAATCTCATATTTGTTGAAATCACATATTTTTCTGAAAATTGAAAAAGTACAATTTTTGGAGGCGTCTTCCTAACACTATAATATTGAAGATAGAGAGTTTTTCCCTAATGAAATCTGTTCCTTAAAGACGGATCTTTAAATAAGTTCATGTTCAATTTTTAAAAAATATTAGTAGTTTCCGTGTAATTTTGAGGGAAATATAGGCATTTTTTTCTCCCAAAATCGCTCCTATTTTTTTCTTTAAATTTGTTCCCCATATGTAATAAGGGACGGTGAAAAAATATGTTGCTAGTCCCATTTTCGGCCATCCCTGTTTGTTTTTGTTTTTTTCGAAATTGCCAAATCTGAACATTTGAAAACTACAAAATTGGAGACAGCGATTTTTGCTTTAAACAAAGTCTATTATAAAAAAATTAGCTCTTTAATAGAGGTCATGTACAATTTTTTGAAGAAATGAATTGCTTTCGTTTAACTGATTTCACTAACGTGTCTGCAAATGTTTTTAATTTCTAAAAATATTATTTTCTCAAAACCCGCATCAAATTTTTTTATTAAAGTTTCTCTTCGTATGTAACAGCGTATGGTATAAATAAATAAATTAATAAACTAGTGGTGTTGTAGAAAGGCACAGACTTCCTCGCAGTAAATTCTTTTCTAATCTCTTTAGTCTGGTCCAGCTTCGAGTATGCCTTATGCTCTTCACGGCTGCGTTTTGTCGCCCAAAAATACATTTTCTTCACATTTTCTCAACTTATCGGCTTCCTAATGCTAGCGCTGATACAATTATCTCTTGACTGATTGATACAGAAATACACAGCCTGTATCCAACCGGAGTGGCGGAGCTAGTTAAAGCGTGAACGGATTGGGCGCTTCGGTTCGAAAGGTACAGGGTTCGAATCCCACACAGGGATTTTAATGTGGAAATCAAGTGTTGTCTCTCTGTGCATCTGTGTGAACCGATGTGAGTAAACTAATCAATCAACATTAAATTTAAACTTTATAAACACTACCCGTGGGACCAAGTTAGATACCCATAACATTTCCGAAATTATTATTACTGTCTCCATCTTCTGTATTACTTTACGCGCGTGTTATGTTAGAAGAGCAAATCTCATGTTCCGCCGAGAAGGTTAATTGGCGCGTAGAGATAGGTCTTCGGAGGGAAGTTTCGCTGTTTCGTGCCTTGGTCGTACTTTCTTATTTGTCACAATTCTCTGTTGCCGCAGAAAATAATTGAGAATTCCAGAATCTTTATTGAAAACCATTTAAAGCAATTCTAATCGCAAATACGATTAATCGAGATAAATAAACTGGAATTGCAAGTTATTTTCGAATTTTCAACTTTTAAACAGTTTTTCACTTCTCTTGTTGGGTTTGTAGAACTTATGTACCATCAAATCAATTGTTGTCTTTCTGCGGTTATGAACATTATAGAAGTTCTAATTCTTTATGACCACTGGATGGCATAATTGGTTAAATGTCGGGTACGAACTCAGCCTTACGGAGGGAGGGAGCGCTGGTTGGAGCCTGGCTCCGGGATGTTTATTTGTTACTATTCTCTGTGGCCGAAGGAAACTACTGAGAATTCCAGAAACTTGAATGAAAATCATTTCATGCTATTCTACTCACATATACAATTAATTAAGTTACCAAATAAACTGAAAGTGTCTGTATGCAATTTTCCTATTTTGAACTTTTAAACAAGTTTTCAATACTCTTGTTCGATTTGTAAAACGTACGTCTTATCAAATGATTTTCTGTCTTTAATGTCTTTGTCTTTCTCTGTCTTTAATGTCTTTTTGTGTATCTGTATGAACCAATTTAAGTAAACTAATCATTCTGACAACATGAAATTTAAATTCAATATATACACTACCCATGGGACCGACATATATATCCTAGACCATAGAGGTGCTAGGTTCAGGGCATCAACTAATATTGAAGTGCCCCTGACCGAGAGATGCTAGGTTCGAGTCATGACGATGGCAGTATTTTCTACACTAGCGGGATAGCTTGGTCGAGTTTTGTCGTTGTGTGGAAAATAATTCTACCGGCTGGCTGCTTTGAGCTGTAGCTGTCTGTAGTTTCACTGATCAACATCAGGCGAATGGCTGTGCTGTACCCTACCAAATGAACCGCGTGCGATCTTGTCTTCCCATTCCTTATCCTATCCCACCCGTTACTTACATACACTTACAAGCACCACACATGCCGGGAGACCGGTCGGGATCTTAGAGCTTGTCCCGGCCGGGGGGATACCCCTTTGGTGGGAGGCACCTGGAGAAAATTCCGCTAGCCGAGGGTAGGTCGGCGCCTGTATTAGCCATCCAGGGCAGGAAGATCACCGCTACCTTCCGAGCAAACACATTTACTACAGTTACGGGACACATGATCTTAGGTGTTGGTGCGCCCGGAATCACTATCAATCAATCAACGTATGTCTGACCACCGTCAGTCCGTTTAGAGACAACTGTAGCTCCTAAATCGTTCAGCCGATTTTCTCCAAAATTGGTACTGAACGGACTGGAGGATTTGGAAGTTTCTAACGCATATTTTAATTGTTGAGAGTTTTTTACATGAATCGGGCATTTACCTTTTCATGCCTCTGCCCGAGTTCGATTCATACGGCTCTTGTGTGGCGTAGTGGAATGCGTGCCGACAAGGTAAATCTAAGGACCTGAAATCGGGTCTCGGAGAGAGAAAAAAATTTGCTGTTGAAGACACTTTTGTTGGTTTATGTGGTAGTACAATATTGCGTAGCATTTAGAAACAATGCGAGAAAGTATGTGCTTTGGAAACACCACTAGTTTTAATATTGCACTTCACTCAATGTTGCGCGAAGGCTCCTAAAATATTTAAAAAATGTATATGACCCTAACGAAATAACTAATTAAAGAGAACAAATTTCACTTGTGAAGAAAGACGCCAAAAAAATTTCAAACTTTTGCAAATTTCGAAAATTCTGAGTTAACAGTGAAAATCTGTATTATGCCACTTTTATAAGTGTATTTCACTCTATTCTTGTAATAAATTTAAAGAAAACATGTGGAGCCATTTTTGAGAAACTTTTGAATATGCCCTAGAGCAGAGCTCTGAGCGCAGAGCTTTGAGTGACGCCAGATCGACAGTCGTTGTTTCGGTTTGGAAAAAATATTACACATAATTTAGGTGTTAGTGTTGTTCACAGACGACAGACGGACAGACGCACGTTTTGAAAAACAACACTTTTTCAGAATCAAGATATTCGGTATCAAACCCACAATTACTAAAATCGGAGTACATAATATGTTAGAGCGGTACTTTTTTTGTATAAGGATCTCATAATACAAGTTTTATGTCGAAACAAGTGGCATGGCACCGCATGTACTTTCTCGCCTGAACTTTCACGCAAAATTACGTAATAAGTACTCAAATGTTCTAAAAATTGTACATGACCTTATTTCAAAATCTATCTTCCCTCCGCATACCAAGTTCTAAATGTAACGTCCAATGAAAAGCGGGGTACACGTGTGTCCCACACGAATATTATGCGAGATTGCTTTGAAATAGGCAATAACTAACTCGCATAAGAACATTTTGACTATTTTGACCAGTTAATCTATATATATAAAAGAAAGTCGTGTTAGTTACACTATTTATAACTCAAGAACGGCTGTACCGATTTGGCTGAAAATTGGTGAGCAGGAAGTTTAGAGCCAGGAGACGGACATAGGATACTGTTTATCCCGTTCGACAGCGTTCCTGTGTGAGAACGCACGTTTTTGCACGTACGCAGTGCAACAAGGATAGTGCAGTTTCTCACAGTGAGTGCGACGCGAGAAAAAGATGGGACCGGCTGTTAAGGTGGAACAGAGTTCGCCGGGTCAGCTAGTCTATATATATAAAAGAAAGTCGTGTTAGTTACACTATTTATAACTCAAGAACGGCTGTACCGATTTGGCTGAAAATTGGTGAGCAGGAAGTTTAGAGCCAGGAGACGGACATATGATACTGTTTATCCCGTTCGACAGCGTTCCTGTGTGAGAACGCACGTTTTTGCACGTACGCAGTGCAACAAGGATAGTGCAGTTTCTCACAGTGAGTGCGACGCGAGAAAAAGATGGGACCGGCTGTTAAGGCGGAACAGAGTTCGCCGGGTCAGCTAGTCTATATATATAAAAGAAAGTCGTGTTAGTTACACTATTTATAACTCAAGAACGGCTGTACCGATTTGGCTGGAAATTGGTGAGCAGGAAGCTTAGAGCCAGGAGACGGACATAGGATACTGTTTATCCCGTTCGACAGCGTTCCTGTGTGAGAACGCACATTTTCGCGTGAAGGTACTCAACTGAAGAGTGCAACCTATGCACCAAAATACAGGAACAATAATGAATGATTAATCTACTGAATTTTTTATTTGTATTTTCTAATAAACAATTTAACTCAATAAATTCCAAAATCTGCTTATTTATTGCCTTTAACAGCCGGTCCCTATGATTAAAGCTTTGTATTTCTCTCTTAAACAAAAATCAATTCCAAAAAAACGCTCTGCTACGTAATAGATTTTTTAATTATCTATTTAATATCAGAGCGTTTTATTTTAAATTCTTCTTTGAGAGAAAAACACAAATCTGCAATTACTTTATTATCCCGAGTGCAACAAGGAATGGTACAGTTTCTCACAGTGCGACGCGAGAAAAGATGGGACCGGCTGTTAAGGCGGAACAGAGTTCGCCGGGTCAGCTAGTATACAATAAAATACAAATGTAATAGAATTAATCAACTTTTATCTCTATGTTCCCCTTTCAGAAAACCATGACACTCCATCAGAATTGGGCTATCTCTTGTAAGATCATTCCTGTTTTTACGGTATTGATGCATACTATTATTGTTTTTAGAGTCAGAATGAATATTACACGTACATGACGAACACTTAAAAGACCTGGTCCTATGCTGGCTCGTGGCACATAGCGAAGTCGCTAGCTTTTCACCACTGAGGTCCGGGTTCGATTCCCGTCGAATCTCATGTGAAATTTGTTCCAACAAAACGAGTTTGGCTGCTTCACAAGGGCTAGTCCAACTCCCTTTCCTAATTCCTTCCCAATTCTGGCCACTGGGTAGTGACGCAGGAGCGCGTAGCAGGAGGCGCGTACGCGGAGATGCTACCTGGCGGTGCTCTTGACAACTGACTGCGACGTGACGCGACATGACAAAGTTATAATGGACAATTACTCCACAAGCGCGCAATGTAATGGAGGATTACTCCCAAGCGCAAAGCGCTCAACGCTCCTTAAGGGTGTTGGAGACGCGTTGCGTCAAAATGGTGGACGCAA
>BLKR01010231.1:0-64131 GCA_011170035.1 Teleogryllus occipitalis
TTTTCAAGTAATTTGCGACCGTGAAGTTCGTTTTCATCGCAATTCATGTCAATCACGTCCGTGGCCCGGGTTCGCGCCGCGATTCAGGTCATCCTTGTCTCGAGTTGTCATCGCAAATCAAATCATTCGCATACGTGCGCCTACTTTCCATCGCGATTCACTTCATTCGCATTGTGCCCCTACTTTCCATCGCGATTCACGTCATTCGCGTCCGTGTCCCGAGTTCGCACCGCGATTCAGGTCATTCGCGTCCTTGTCTCGAGTGTTCATCGCGATTCACCTCATTCGCATTGTACCCCTACTTTCCATCGCGATTGACCTCATTCGCGTCCGTGTCCCGAGCTCGCACCGCGCTTCACACCTCGGCCGGAGCCGACCCCGCAGCCACGCCCCCCTGGGAACGCGCTCGCCTTGGGCCCGCAGGTTCGTGCAGCGCGTGCACGACCTGGCGCGCGCCACCTACGACCACCCGGCCACGCTGCAGCGCCGCCTGGAGCGCGACCTGGGCGAGCTGCGCGCGCTGCTGGCGGCGGTGCGCGACGCCGTGGCCACGGTGCAGCGCCTGCGCGCGCAGCGGGCCGCCGTGCGCAAGGAGAAGGGCCAGGTGCGCAAGCACCTCCGCAAGCTGCGCGAGGAAGGTGCGTGTGCCGCCAACGAAGGCGAACGCCCCATGCCGCCGCCTTCTTCGTTCATTAATGATTCCGGGCCCGTCGACTGCTAAGGCAATTAGTCCCGTAAGCGTAGTGCATGATTTCATTGCGGGAGGTGCGGTGATCTTTCCCAGCTGGCTCGCGAGATCCCACGCCGATCTACATAGGCTAGCGGGGATTTTTCCAAACCAGGTATCTCCCACCTGCGGAGCATCGCAACAGCCGGGACAAGTTCTAAGCTCCTGACTGGCCTCCCAACAAGTGTGGTAGTGTAATGTGTGTAAGTAAGGGGTGCGGATAGGGCAAGGTAGAGGAAGGAAAGGTCGCGCGCGGTCCGTGGCCCGTTTGTTAGAGTACTGCTCCGGCATTCACCAGTTGATGATCGGAGAAAGCACGGAAAACTACTTATCAGATCTACCCGTCGGTAGAATTCTCCTCCAGTCTGTAGCCGAATTCGACCTACCTCTCTCTAGCTAGTGACGAAAATCCTGCCATTGTCGGGGTTTGAACCCTGCAACTTTCCGGTCAGAGGCACAGCAGTGCCATCACTAATGCCATCACTGAGCCACCTTTGCCGGTGCCTTCTCTTTCTTCTTTGAACGAAGCGACGCGCAACGACCGTGTAAGTTGGAGAAATCGCGTCGTGGCCTGGGCAGATGTTGTCGGATAACGAACTGCGGCCAGGGATTGTGAGTTCCCGGAGTCGAAAGGACTGTGGCATTGGGCGCAAAGGAAAACCACTGCGTATATCAGATCTGAAATGCAATCAGCGAAGTGTGGTAGTGTACTAAGCAGTCGACAATATCTTGTTTGGAATATGTCACCAAACGTCAATGTTTTTTTTTAAATTTTCTGCAATTCAAACGTCACCTATATTTCTACAAACGGGAATTCAACGAAACAGGTACGTTTTAGTTTCTTCGCTTAAGCACAGCTCCTTTTCAATACCAGCGACCCTAAGGTGTTTCGGAAATAGTACAAATAATCTTTAAGATAGAAGCAACAAGTGAATTTCAGAATTTCAGTTTTTCCGATTACGTTCCGAATTTGCATCTAGGCGATCTTGGTGGGTCTATGATCGGTTGATTAGCACTTCGCACTTTTAGTAATTATCCAAAGCTTAGAAAAAAACTTATCAATCATCAGTTACATTATTAAACAATCAAGTTTCTGAAGTGGAAATCCAAAGCAGGTTGTCCTCCCTCTAATTAAGATTCTCCACTTACTCTCAAAACCAATTGCTTACGTCTTTCTCCTTCTCCAGTGCAAGAATTTCGTACTTATCACGCGTGATTTACGTTGTGACATATTTACGGCCTGCAAGAGTCCACGTTATGTGATTACTGTACAAGTGTTGACTGAACGCATAAATACGGATGTTTTGCCGCGGCAGTCAACATTTGTACAGTAGTCCCACAATGTGGGCGCTTGCAGCCCGTAAACATATTGGGCGAAGGCACTCCCAACGCCCGTGTGTACACACGGCGGTGCACAAGGCCGCTCCACAGCGAACGGGAATGGCTACGAGAACGCAAAGAAAGTTGAAAGATCGGCATTGCCGCACGGGCGTCCAGTGTAGTACGAGAATGAACACGGAAAAGTTTACCAACATTGTTCTTGACCCGGGAACGCAAAGGCACTTGACCAATGAAAGTTCAACAAACGGAGGCGAAATATTCCGACGGTACGAGCGAGCGAAACTGGCCTGGAGGTGAGAGCGTGGTTTTGCGAAGATATAGATTACAATACACAAATAATGGTAAAGCCTAGAAATATAATAATGCAAAATCTTATCAAAATCTGTGAAGATATGATAAAAGGGCGAGGAAACTCGAAAATGAAATAATTGAAAATAAATAAGGTAATACATATAAAAACGACTCCACAGAAACAAACCCCAGAAATGCAGTGACGATACACACAGGTCGACAGACGGCAAACCAAAGAGCGTCCCGAGCAGCACATTCGGCACCCGTTTCCTGAAGTTCTCCGTATTACCGCTACAATTTCGATTCCTTTCCCCGTGGGTGTTTGTGTTCCCGTGGGCGGGTCGTTGCAAAGCAGCAGCGGCTTTCAGGGCGTGGGCGCGTGGGTCCGCAGAAGTGCGCGAGATGGAGAGCATCGTGGCCGTGTACGACAAGGCCATGTACGCGCGCTGGGAGAACGTGCGCCACACGCACAAGGCGGACGCGCTCAACGCCCTGCTCAACGACGTCAAGGTGCGTCGCACGCCAACTAACACGCACACGCACGCGCACACACACGCGCGCGCACACGCGCACGCACAAACACGCGGGCACAAACACGCGCACAAACGCACACGCCCACACACAGTCACACCTAGCGCAGACAAATTTAACGGGTGAAAAATTTGAGAACACTATCACCCACATTTTCCCGTAGGAATGCAAGACCTCAAGCGGACCTTGAATTACATCGACTCTGGCGATGCGTGATGCACGCCGCCACGTATAGTACCTCCAATAATTACTCTGTGTACATTTCATGAAATTCGAAATAACACTGCAATGCTAAGGCGTGCTTAACCAACTGCAGTCGAAGTTATACTATATAATTCACTAAACATACCGTTAATTGCAGAACGCTTGCCTCCAACACGGATAATCCAAGATTGGTAGTAAAAATCCCGAACTCCAAACGATTTGAAGGAAAGATGTAGTAATATTCTGGAACAACTAACACCTGAACACGCTCATATGTAGTCACTACAGTACTCCTTCCAAAACTCCTTACTTTCTACTGAGTATTCGGGAAAGTGACGCAACATCACTTTCTCCGAAACACGTGAGAAAAATTTCATACATAATTCGGGGTAGTAGTTTCGTTTAGCGAGTTCAAAATTTGAAAAATTGGCACAAAATAAGAGTACTACTCAAATCATACTCAAACTAAACCAATGCCCTTATCAAATACGTTTCTTTACTATCAAAACTCTGACGTCTCCATTAATCAAATGGCTGAGCCAAGTTCACGACCGACCAGTCATTAACACCAAGACCTCCATTTACCCACACCCCCAAACATGGAGTGAGAGTATCTTGTATGCTTTGATTTTTCTACAAAGAGGCCGATGACATTAGATCATCGTTACACCTCCTGCCTTATAAAATCAATGTCTTTAACAATTGTAAGCACATTTTTAAGGCCACGAGCCCCCACGGAAAAGGACGGTCGCGAATTAATTAAAAAGACTTATTTTACAAGGCAGGACACGTAACGATGACCTACGTCATCGGCCACTATAAAAAAAACAACGAAGTGTAACTGGCGGGGGATGGGCGCACGTGCAGGGCAAGCAGCAGGCCATGGAGAACCTGTGCGTGCTGATCCAGCGCAAGCAGGCGCAGCTGCAGGGCCAGAGCCCGTGCGGGGGCGGGGCGCACGGCGGGGACCGCGAGCGCCCGCCGGCGGCCGCCTCCCCCACCGCGGGCGGGGGCGGGGGCGGGCCGACGCTCAGCGACGCCCTCGCGGCGGCGAGCGCCGACGCGCCCGAGGCCGGCGGCGGGGGCGGGGCCGCCGTCTCCGCTAGCACCGGCCCGGGCGCGGGCGCGGGCGGGGGCGGAGGCAACAAGCGCCACGTGACCCCTGGCTCGGCGCGCACCGTGGCGCTGCGCCGCAGGCGGCACCACGAGCGCCAGGCAAGGAGCCCCGAGCGCGAGTGAATGGGGGCACCCGCTTCCCCCATCGTGGTAACCAGGGAGAGATCACTTCACCGTTACGACTGTTTACGGGCCCGTCCACGATCAACCCCATAACGGCTCGCACCTCTTCCAAGTCAGACTCGCGCCACTTAGACACACAATGGGGGCCAACCCTTTGAAAGTGTGACGCCCTCTGATGGAAGGTGTAAAAATAATTAGTTTCCCCTTACCAGGAATACAATGAATCTATATTTATGATTTCCGTACTTGACATTTTCAAATCAAATGAAGGAAATCATTTAAGAAAACATTCCGAGAGCACAGGATACATGCACAATGTCACGCGTAAAAAATGCCCTCGTTTCATGTATCAATTCTTCGATTTGTCCACCTCCCCAGGAGTTTTCAGATTGCCCCTCTGGAGAAAAATGCTAATTCGCACCCCTGCAACGGACCGTTTCACTGTGGAAGCATTGCGACAGCGACGGACAACCAGCGCGAGTTTTTTTGTTTTTTTTTCGCAAGTCCCGCTTGATCGTGGATGGGTACCTACCTTAAAAGGGCAAATACACGTTCGAGATACGTGATAGTTTTACCCACCCGCATCGTCAAACAAGCGCTTGGGGTCACGACCCCACGGTCGGCAAACGAAATGTAGGCTTTTAATTCTTCCCGATGATATGGATTCGTGGTTGGCCTATCCAGAATCTAATGTCTGTAGGGTGTAAATCTGGTACGGTAGTTGTCCTTAAATCTCTACAGGCCAAGTAACTACGTTATCTCGCGCGGACAAACGGATGGGCCAACGAACGGGAGTACAAAGAGAAGGGCGCCGAGATGACAACACAAGAGCAGCAAACCCATACTGGTAAAAGGTGTTACGTATCTCGAACGTGTTTGAGCCCCAGTAATAGAGGCTACCCCAACCACAACTGGATACTTTGAGGTACTGAGGTGCAGCTGTAGAAAATTTAAAAAATTAAAATCACTTTACGAAGATTTATCAAGAACTGAAAATCAGATAAAAGTTCATTTTTTCTATGGTAATATCACATACCGTTGGGAAGCATAGTACCACATTGACTTTGCTATACTGCACCATACTACTGTAAAGTATCCTATTAAAAAATAATAACAGCATAATTTCAGGCAAAATATTCACGTGAAATTTGAGATGCGATGACGTCAAATGGCATCAACACATATTTTGTACAAAAGATATTAATCGAAAAGTCGCAACAGTATAATGATTTTGACAAATTCATAACAATTTTGTTTCACAACAATTAAATTGTATTTTGGAGTGTTGACATGCGGCACAGTAGAAAAGACACAGCGCTTAATAGTATCCATTTGTCATAGAGGATCAAGATAATCAGAACGAATAAACAGTCGAGATTCGCAAAAAAACTCGGCAATGCAACTTGACACGAAACTTCAGTAACTGGAAATGTTAATTTTGTATGGTCTGTGAAGTAACGCATCTCGGTCGCACTTAAACAGAAACATGTGTCTGGTATCTAAAGGAGAGAAAAAACCGCAATAGAAGTAGTGAATATTTTAGGACAACGTAGCAAAGAAAATATTTCAGCCTAACATTCAGTTGACAAATGTAAGTTCAAAATATTCAGTTAAAAATATTGAAGGAGGAGAAGGGGAGCTAAAAAAGATAATCCGGGATACCAATGGATCCAAATTACGAAGTTCTACCATATACTACAATGAGATTTTCATCAATCCTACCCATATCTCGAGTAATATTCCTTACAATGCGTCTTATTTATTATTTTTGGTAACTCAAACTTCAGTGAGTACAAAATATTCAGGATCTCCATAATTTTCATATAACTTTCTGACACCATACGTTCAGATTCCACTAAATTCCTCGAGTGAGTATTTAGTGTTTCCAGGTGCGTCAAATATGGTGATTAATCCCGTAAGTGCAGTGCTTGCTATATCGTGGAAGATGGTGTTCCTCTCCCGCTGAATCGTGAAAACCGATGTCGACCAACCCGTCAGCTACCCGAACTCGAACCCGATCTCACCCACGCACCTCCGCAGCCGGAGCAAGCTCTAGGCTCCCGTCCTGTCGTAATATAGTGCATGCAAATGAAAGTGTATCGAAGAGGATAGGACAAGAAGGAAAGATCGCGCGCGTTTCCCTTTGTTAAGGTACTGCATGACATTCGCCTGGTACTGAGTAGAGAAACAGCGGAAAACTACCGATCAAAGCAGGCCACTAGAATTTTCATCTTATCAGTGGTTGAGTATACGACCACGCAAAGTAGCTAGTTTCGACAAAATCAGACCCAGAAACTCCTGCGGCACGATACAACGGAGGAAACGAGTTGATAGGCACTTGGTCGTCCGGGAAACGCTGGCACGGGTGCCAACGTTTCGGCCTCCATTCTGCGACCTTCCTCAGGGCGAAACCCAAGCTTCAAGCTTTCGCCCTGAGGAAGGTCGCAGAATGGCGGCCGAAACGTCTCCCGGACAGCCAACAGACAGCCCTGACTCCGGCCACGAAAGCCTACGCTCTCAACAAGTGTCGCCCACTGAGCCACTCATCAACATGTGAACGACCAGTTTGCATACACGTTTCCTGTGTGCGTGTGCGTTCGTCAAAACGGTTCTCGCGTGCCGTGCAGCAAGACGCCCAATCGGCGGCGGCGGCGGCGAGCGCGGGGGCGTCGAGCGCGCGCTGGGAGGTGGACATCTCGATGCCGCTGCGGCTGCCGGCGCCGCCGCCGTCGCCACCACTGCCCGTCGCACGCCCCGCGCCCGCCGCCACGCCCTCGCCCGCTCCTTCGCCCCCGCTCGCGCTGGCCGCTCCGCCTCCCGCGGGCGCCTCCGGGCCCCACCCCCAAGCCGGCAGCGACGCGCACGCACCGGTAGCGGACACGCACGCGAGCGAGGAGGAGTGCGGCCGAGCCGAGGGCAGCGAGCGAGGTAAAGAGCGTACACCCCGCGGCCGCCCCGAACGAGAGTAGCTGGGATGAGACGTTTAAACTAACAATTTGAACGCGTAAAACGAGTCATGTTGACCGACTAAATCAAATGAAACCAAATTACTCATTAACCCTTTTTGCATGATTTTTTTTATTTTTTACTTGCAATAATTATTTTTCATTACATTTATTTATTTTAATTAAGGGGAAAATAAAAAAAATCAGAAGTAAATACTGCTTAACAAAAACACAGAATAAAACTATGTTACTCCTCCAACCAAATGTCCTACGTATCACGAATTCTAAATCTGAATGAAGATGACCGGGCAACGTAGAAAATTTGGGTTTAAGGATCTAGTGATCAAGATGGGCATGTGTATTATTGTAATTCAAGCAAGTTCCTCTGATGCGGAGATTTTATGCAAGGAGAGACGTGAATACGTATTTAACTCAGAAAAGTGTAATTATCGTGATTTTCGGTGACCTTAATCAATTGAAGTACCTTAACTAATACATTTGACACAAAATAAACGTTTTCTCTCACACGAAATAGAGAGGAAATATTGTGTCAGGTCACAAAATGAATTACGATACTCAAACAAGAATATATTTCCAAAGATTCCTAGAAATGAAATAATTGCTGGTTCTTCGCTAATGTTGGTATCAACAAATACCTTGAGGTGCCTCCTAAATAGAAGGGAGCAGGAATGATCTTATGAATGTTATGTCCAAAATGCACTTAAGCTTATTTTCTCACAGTTGTCAATGACCCTTCATCCTCAGGCGCCGAACATCGTTTTAAAAGCATCTCGGGCAAAGAGGTCTTAGGGAACTGATATTTTATCGGGTTCTTCCAGAACATTGGCACTGTTTTAGCCAAAAGGAATTACAGTATTGGCTTTCCGGCTTAACATTAATTATCGCTTGAATCATCAGACGGACGAAACCTAATTTTCAAATGAAAGATAGTATTTTTTGGAGTACTTTTATCCGCAACGTTCTACATCCAATGATGGATAAGCCAGGCAACCGGATGATGTTTAAAATTAATTTTTAATTGCGTTTGCACAGTAGAAATAAACTATTTTAACATGAAAATAGCCACTGGAAGCCCCCCGCCAGGCTAATACACTAGTATTCTGTCTCGTTCTACCCAGCAGTCACATTTCGACCGAGCCTATCTACCGTGCGGCAGCAGTGATACGTACCATGGGCGCCACCCCAAGAGGGGCGCTCTTTGAAATATACCCGCTAAAACAAATAGCAACCCTAATTTGAAGTATTCGGACAGGGGCGCAAAATCTATAGTTGTCATGGATGCCTGAATACCTAGATATGTCTCTGCACCTCCATGTTTCTTTCGGTAGAATGAATGTTCATTCAGTACACCCTCGTGCCGTATCTCCGTACCATCTCATTTTCGTAAAACGCAGCCTTCTTTCCCCTCTCGATCAACAGCGGGGGGCAGCGAAGGAACGGGAGGAGGAGGAAGCGGAGGGGGCGGGGGCGGGCCGATTCCGAGCCTCGCCGCGTCCAGCCCCAGCCTCTCCCCGAATTCGGAGGAGCTGGCCGCGAACGCCACGCCGCTGGGCCACACGGAGCTGCACGAGATGCGCGGCGTCCTACAGGTAGCGCGCGCGAAAAAGGATTACCACTAGAGCGCGTTCGATAAACGAATCGGTAATATAGCGAACGATATCGATAATATAGCAAACGATATCGATAATATAGCAAACGATATCGATAATATAGAGAACGATATCGATAATATAGAGAACGATATCGATAATATAGAGAACGATATCGACAATATAGAGAACGATATCGATAATATAGAGAACGATATCGATAATATAGAGAACGATATCGATAACATAGAGAACGATATCGATAATATAGAGAACGATATCGATAATATAGAGAACGATATCGATAATATAGAGAACGATATCGATAATACAGCAAACGATATCGATAATACAGCAAACGATATCGATAATACAGCAAACGATATCGATAATACAGCAAACGATATCGATAATATAGCAAACAAAATCGATAATATAGCAAACGATATCGATAATATAGCAAAGGATATCGATAATATAGCAAAGGATATCGATAATATAGCAAACGATATCGATAACATAGCAAACGATATCGATAACATAGCAAGCAATATCGATAATATAGCAAGCAATATCGATAATGTAGCAAACGATATCGATAATATAGCAAGCAATATCGATAATGTAGAAAACAATGTCGATAATAGAGCAAAGCAACAGAACAAAGTACTGATACATTGACATCATCAGACCTCGAATACAAAATTGTCCTAGGTCAGCCGATAAAGATCAGTTATTTCAAATAAGAAAATCATATTTTTCAAAAACTAAATGCAAGTAAGATGAGAAAGTACATATTGAAGTCGTTTTTGAAAAAAATACTGCTTTTAAAATTGTCTGTATTTCACTCAAAATTACATGAAACCTAATACTTTCACCAAAAGAGTGGATCACTATTGTTCTTATACATAGTAAATTATTTCCTCTAACATGTTGTGTAGTCACAATCCGTTTTGTGGGTCCTTGATACCGAAAAACTGGATAATGGCAAAACTGTCTGTCCGTTATGATAAATACTAGGGCCTAAATTGTTTAGACAATTTTCTCCAAAATTGATAATCCTCAATCCATCATCACGAACTTGAGACCCTCCGAATTTGAAATGGATATTTTGATTTTAGGGGTACTTTACATGAAGCCAAGCATAGCATTCAACATTGTTTACAAAATTTTCTTAAAAATACATGACTTTTATTTCAAGCTCTATCCCAGAAGAACATACTTCGTTAACAACAAAAGTCTCTATCTTCAATATTGTAGTTGTAGGAAGTCAATGAAATAATTTTGAACTGTTGCAATTTTAAAAAATCAGTGATTTCAACAAATTTCAAAAACAAACAAATGCAAACACATGTTCAGGCAAGAAAGTAAAACAGACCTTAAGCCCCATTATTCAACAATTTAAACAAAGAAACAGATATGAGTAAACCACGTCCACATAAAACAAATCATAAGACATCAGCAGAATTGAAATTGATGATAGTCACTGAATACTTTAAATTAAATAAATTAAGTTTAAAAACTGAACCTTTGGAAATTTTCTTTCAAAGCAATACCAATATCAACAGGCACTCTTCAGTGATCTACATATCGGATCAGCTGCCAACGTTGAAGACATCGACCTCTTTGCTGTGCAACCATCTCAAGCCTCCAATCCACAATGACAAAACTACAGATCATCATGGCCTGCTGTCCTTGACTAGCACCTACTGGCAGCTGTGTTGTGACCTCAGCTATTGGTTGCCAGTTCTCTCCCTGGTCTCCTGCACAGATCGTTAAATTTGACCAGGTCAAGGGTCTGGGAACGCATCAACATGAATTTCGTCTGCAGGATCCTCATTGAGAGAAAGATGCAATGCTATACTTTTTACTTGTACAAGCATTTGCCTCATTGTATCCATCAACATAATGAATCACAGAACTAATATTCTGTGGTAATTACAGCCCTACTGGTTCCACAAAGCGAATCATGTTTCACTAGAAAATAATACATTAGTACTTTTAATTACTTTTTTTACAAAAAATAAAAGTTTTCTCTCTGACAATTTCTTACTTCATCATTTAGAGTTAAGAGTGCACGATTAATATGATGCAAACAACCAAAATGTCTACAAATTTACATCAAACAACAGAATGTTTTCAATGTCAATGAATGAGTAGCAAGGTTGATAATGCAGAAGCTGATTTCTAAGACCTAAAACTGAGGAAGCAGCTTACATTTATGATTGACAAATTCATTAAAATATAACCAACAAAACCCAAAATATGGTTGACAATATTCATAGAACTCACTGCACTTGACAGAAAAATCCTTTAAACTGAAACAGTTATCTTTCAATGCTCGACAACAATTGCACTACTTGACTCTGTACTTACAACTCTACATTTTACTAAAATTAGACCACAATTGTTTAATGAAAATCGAGGTAATTTAAAAAATTCCTGTAAAACACACACATTTTGGTGATTATAAAATTATTTTTAACGAGAAATGCTGGAATACAACAGTAAAATGTAATTTTTCAGAAATAAGTCAATATAACATTAAAATGAATGAAAAAAAAAAAAAAGATTTACAAGCCCAATAAAACACACATTAGTTAAGCCTGAGTGAGCTCACTGATAAATTCCATTCACCAGCCCAACCATTTGTTGTCTCCTTCCAGTAAAACCACCCCACCCTTAATATCTTTCTATCAACATTGCTTGTATTCCACCAGTAGATAAATAAAGTGATAAGTTAATTCTCTATCTTCATTTGGCATATCTCTGTATAGTTAAATCATAATTTTGACCTTTCATATAGTACAATATTGGTTTTTAACACAAAACCAACTTGGTTCTTAATGATTACATTCAGTTTTCATAAATGATAACCTACTGCAAAGAGTATAAGAAGTTATCAAATGCAAAGTAATTAGATTTTTTTGCTTTTGCTTCTTTTTTTCACTATTACAAACCACTTCTTGAAATATATTACAAAAAACGTATGTGTACTTACATCATCCGTGATAATCCAGGGTAATTTTGGCAAACACGCATTAACTGCCTCTGAGAACTGGCTGTGAGGAACATCATGCTCCAGGAGTAGCACTTCATTTTCTGTGTCCTTATCACCAATGGGACCCAAAGCACGCACAAAGTGACCTGATGGGTATCTTGAATGCCGGGGCCAAGAATCAATTGCTACAATGATACGCTGAGATGCCAGAATTTCAGATTGCCTCGTTTCTATCCTGATTTTAGGGATTTTACGTTCAGCTGGCACAAAAATATGACGAACGGTCTGAAACAAAAGTCCTGCAATTTACAGCCATATTTCCTTTTATAGATTAACTTCACTATTCAAGAGCATTCTAATATTTAAATAACAATAAATTATTATATCACCCTTACATCTTTGATTGGGCTGGGTTGCAGAATACCACAGTATTGACGCCATTTTCGCCTAATGATACCAACAACTCGTCCAGTTGGTATCCGTTCTGAAGAAGCAGCACGACTTGCTGATAATGTTTCAGTACGATCATCTAATATATCACCTGAAATTGAAAATATTGGCTTCAGCACAATAAACTAACAATGCCAATGTCCTCATATTTCACTAAATCCTTTAAAACATTATTTTCAATTCCGTTTGAAGTATTGGCAACACAATGAATAGTTAAATCATTAATGAAACAGAGAAACATGAACAAAATATATGGTTAAATACTGGTGACACCAAACATTTCTTTCAGAATCAAACTGGGAAATTCTTTAATAATTTTAATGATGACAAATCATTTAAAGCCATGCACTGCCTAATAAGTATATTTCTTAAAGTGCAGAAAATGCTGCACAATAAATTTTCTCTTATATTGTTTAGATTTCTATTTCTTATATTAGAGAAGTTAAGATTTTGCAGCAAGATTGGTTAATCACAACACACAGCCTGCAAGAATATATGAAATCAAAACACTTGACAAGTTAACTCTCACCAGGGTCATCTTCTTCGTCTTGTAGCACAATATCAGAAGGACTTGACCACTGATCTTCAGGCAGCAATTCAATTGCAACTGAATCTCCATCTACAGCCCGGTTTAGACCTGCATATCCTTGCAGCAAAATCTGTAACAAGGCATAACACATGCTCTGTCATTGCCAATCAAAAATAGAACAAGCTTGTGCCACATAGCTAATCAAAAATAGTACAAAATTGTCCCAGAACTGACATCATAGGATGTCTGTAAACTTTTGGGATAAAAGTATCCACATTTTCTACGTTAAGCACTAGATGGAAAGAATGTAACCAGCAACATATTTCTGCTTCGTTAGCCTGAGAAGAGATGCCCTTCTTATTGACCTAAAGGGTTTGGGGGACCAGAGAATTAGCATTGTTATTATCATCATCATCATTGGATATTTTTCATATCAGCTTTAACATCTCGGGTTTCAACTGACTCTCCCTGCCTTCAGTTAAATCACTTCACTGCCTTTTAATTCCCTGATAAACCATGAACCTAGACTCCACTCCTTAATTCCCACCCCTGTGATATATAAGCCCATAGTGGACGAGGACTATCTCCTACTGCTTCACATATAAAAAAGTCACTCTACACTAAGCCACATTACAATCTGCAGCCAAAAATAATAAGTCAGTAGCAATCATGATGATGGTTAACAATATTGAAGGGTAGCTTGCAGAAAATTGTCTTGTGATGGTTGGTATTTTTTGTGATTGCAGTGCACATGATTTCAAATACACATCAGTGGTAGTGCAACATATTAAATGTCCTAATGAATCATGCTGAAGAGAGTTTTTCTAAAGGAAAGGATCACTTGTTTTTCACAACAGTGATCAATTTACAGAAAATGAGAAATTAAAAATGTGTTTGCACTTTTCTTAATTTCAAGTGCCCATATTACAATGCAGTTGGCGAGTTAATAAATTCATGTTGTATCACTAGCTCAGTTCACAAACCACCAAGAACAGACAAGCTTGTGGTTTTAATGCACAACAAACTTAATACAATCTCAGATATAAAGCAGCATAATCCTAAAAAGTTAATATGGAAGAGGGAACACGAGACCAGTGTCTCTAAGTGGACAGCACATAAATCTGTAAAAGAGGCATTATTTGAACTACTCTAAAATTACTGTGGTTCATAAATTAAAACAAAATTATTACAAGAGGTTGATGTATTGTTAGTCGTTCCTAAGATTCATAAATACATATGGACTTGAAATTTTAAATAAAACTTTCGTTCTGGATGAGGTGTTATTTCATTCATCTGATTATATCAACTATGATCTTTTGACATCCCACTACAATAAGAGAAATACCATTGCATTAATAAAATATCAGCATAAAAGTTGCTATTTCATGAGAAATTTCATTATAGGGCCAATCATTGATAGTCACTGAATAAAGATGTTCATTGTTTTGATATAATTGTCAAATTTATTGCTCAGCTGAAGAACAAAATTGAGTGTTGCTTCTTTCAGGAGGGCAAAGCTACAAACTTACATCCAACTAACCACTTTAAATAATTTTTTTGACAATAATAACTAAAGAACTCATGCCACCTAAGTCCTCTGATTTAAGCAGGAGATTATTGAGGGGGGAGACGGACAAAAATCTGCAGTGTACAAAAGTACTTGATGAACTTAATATAGATGTCATTAACAGTGGAGGATCTGTGTGTGGGGCTGGAGGTCGTGACCTCCCCAAAAGCTAGAGTTTTCGTTTGTTACCTTCTTTTATTTGGCAAAAAATATTTAAATATTTATGTTAGAATTATGTAATTATTTAAAAAATAATATTGTATAGTACCATATATATATACACTACAAAAATAATACACAATATAATAACAAATGTTTATTATTTAACAAAAATCTGTGATGGCTTCCTCCAAAATGATTGGCTGGACCTGCTGCTGGTCATTAATAATGTGCAAATGATAACAGAAGAAACTTGAGTGAAAGTTCAGCATGAAGCACGCCATCAGTAAAAACATTTTCAGCATCTACTCCGGTTATAGTGAACTTCTGGGGACTGATTTTTGGTTCACTATATCCTATGATGTCAAAATTAAACAAGATTTCTTCATAATGATCGATTTTATTAATATAGAGATACAGCAAAATATATGAACAGCACAACCTGAAAATTTCAATATCTTTATTTGGCCTTAAAAAATCAGTTATTTTCAATTGTTTGCTTCGTACATTTTTCATTAGTACTTTCTCCAGATCTTTTCCAGAGTTTGTGTTCTCTCTATACTTGATTCTTCACTGTCTTCTGTGTCTAAGTTTCGTCACACAATTTTGACACCCTTCTATGCCTCTTGCACTGTCGAAACACCATCCCACTCTCCAAAGACCCTTTTTCTTGCCAAATAACATATGAGATGATTTCGGTAATGGATGAGTCAAGCGACTAATGAAACTGATTGCTTATCCGCAAGGCACGGCGGATATCACCAGGCTGTGAAAGTTGCATCCTTCCTGTCACCTTCATAGAACTCAACGCGCTTTGTCTTACAGAAAATCAAGTAACACCAAGCTTGATACTGAATCAAGCAGTTGCAAGTTGCTGCCACCATTTGTAGCCCACACAGGACGGACTTACCTTCCACCGTGAAACCCAGTGGCATAAGGTCATCAATAAGATCCCTATTCCGGGACCACTGCCTTCACCTCTGGGGAGACTTCCTCGATAATGACTTTTGGCTGATGATACTTTTCCAAGCTGCCTAGTGTTGAAATTTGTGGCACTGAGGCAATATATTTGTTTTCAGAAGGGGAATGTATTTTCAGGACATTGTATTTCCTACGTTCACTGTAGTCAAGGTTCAGGTTCACTATAACTGAGTCTTCTCATGTTTATTTGTAATGTAAGACAAACGGGACAAAGGACTTCAATTCACTATAACTGAGGGTTTACTATATCCGAGTTCACTATAACTAGAGTCGACTGTATTATTAGTATGCACCTTAAATCTATAACAGTTTATTTACATCAGATATAAAAGTATAAAACTGTAATGTTATCAGTAAAACTAATTACAATATGAAATATATTATTACACATATTATTATAACATTCAATCTTCTTTCACTTTGTTATTTTAAGGAGTGCAAATAGAATATAGCAAATAGGCGAAGAAGTCAGAGAGAGTGAAACGAGAGAGAGAGAGAGAGGGAACATGAGAGAGGAAACAAGAGAGAGAGGGAACATGAGAGAGGAAACAAGAGAGAGAGAGGGAACTTGAGAGAGGAAACGAGTGAAAGAGTGAGGGAATGAGAGAGAGAGAGGAAACGAAAGAGAGAGAGAGAGGGAGGGCACAAGAGAGAGGAAAAAAGAGTGAGAGGAAAGAGATAGAGAGAGCAGGACATCTGCCAGGTTCTGCTAGTATAACATAAAAATATTTAATTTCTAGCATTGTCTATGATGCACAACGTATTTTATAGTTATGTCACAGCCTCATGTCAAATAAAAGAATTAATCTGATAGTTGCAGAGGGCTCCAGCAGTACTAGAAATTTACAAGTTTAAGAATGAGGCCTGAACCGAGTGGTTCAGCCATCAGAAAGGAGGAAAAGAATTGATTTATTACCATTGTTAATGTTTTGTCCAATGGATGTGAAGCTTTTGCTGCCATACACCACTAGTTATTATAATTAAAGCATTATATTTCATGATTAAGCTTCATAATGAAAATAATGTTTTGAAAGATTTCAAAATAAATTCTGAAACACACTATCTAGTGTATTATGTTAGAATTTATTCTTTAAAACAATTTTCAGAAAAAGGAAAAGCAAATGGAAAAAGTGACTCATAAGTCTTCAAATAAAATCTTATTTGCATAAAGAAAATTAGTTATTTTTAGACTTTGCAACTAACAATGACTCAACAATTTCATCGACACAAACTTTCAAAGAATGAAGGTGCATTATAACTTACCATTTTCTCTTGTCCTTCAACATTAACATGACCCTCCAAGAAATTCTCTCGGGATGCATAAAAGGTGCCCTGGAGAAGTTTCCCCGACTTAATGCCATCATGAATTAGACTAGGTGGTAAGTGCGGAGGAAATAAATATTCTCGGGCACTGCCATCACGCTCTGGTTCTGTTACAGCAAGTTTATCCTGAAGACCTGGGCAACCTACTAGACTTTGAATGTACTCCCGCACTGACAACAAAGAAAACATAAAATTGTACATTTTCCCGATAAAAACTTATTAACTCACCATACAAGGAAAAGTACAATGGTAGCATTCAAACATAAATAAGTATGTGAAACCAATTCAATAACTGATGAAAACAAGTTTTACAATGGCAAAGTCAAACATTATGTTTGGTTAAAAACACTGCACAGATAAAAAAATTCGTAATATTAATCACTTATTGTGAATATATCTAATCAATTATATACACAAGAATGTTTATTTTTTATGCAAATTACTCTTATTCTGATCTTGACAGAATTTTGCACACTTGTCACAATCTTTGAAAAAATCTACCCTTCATCCTCCTTTCCCACCATTTAAAGCAGAATTTAAGAGCTTGCAGTTTCAGTTCTGAGCAAATAGCTGAAAAATAGTGAAGAAATCAGCTACAGAGGTCCTAGATTTTCTAAAACTCCTAAAATGTCCTACTAAAATATTTTGATCCACCACATTAGCACTATTTCACATTGAGCAGTTCAAGCACAAAATTAAAAATTAGTTCTCATGAGGAGGGGAAGGGCATGGAGAACGTACAGAACAAGGAGGGCAAATTGTACTTTACACTGCATATAGAATTCATTCCTTTTACAGTGTAATAGAGGATTGCAAAAGAAAAAACTACCTAGGTAACACCAGTTATTTAAGCTAGTCTAGAATAAAATGCAAATTCTGAACAAGAAATACTTAATATAGTATGTTTCCATAGAAATCAAAATTAACTAGTGTCAATCTTAAATGTAAATTGTTCATTAGACAGATTGATTACAGGAATTAATGGTACAATAATTTTTAAATTTAAAAATCTGTGGGTTGAAGTCTAGAACATGGTACAACCTAAGGAAGTCATTTAAACCGGCATTTTGCACTGCTCCGGCGAGGGGGAAATCCACAGGGGAGGGGTCGAGGAGTGGTTAGGCGATAATAATAATTGGTCACAAATGTGACATCGTAAGTTAGGGGACACAATTTCACCCTAGTGTCTTGTCAGAGCTCCATTTGAAAATAATGTTGCCTGCGCTCGTGGCGTGTGCCTCTGTGATAAAGAAAGCTCTCATTGTTTGAATTTGTTGCAGCAGTTTGAATTTGAGGTTTTCTTCTTAATTGCTTACTTAAGTACATTCTTATAAAAGTGAATCGGTAATTATGCAGTGGATAGACTCAAGGTTGTTTATAGTGATTGCGAGGGCCGGAGGCCCCAGCCTCGCCATGACTTGGATCCGGGTTAGCAAAGCAAGAAAACTTGCCTTTGAAAGTAATTTGGGCATTAAAATGTGGTGGGGACGAAGATGAGTCATGAAAATCGCCCAGAGGTAAGATTTCTATCAGTGCACTCAGCATTATTCGAGGGAGGGCTTAAGGAGACTTCCCTCCTCTGCCCCCCCCCCCTCCGCCGCGCTTCTCTAAGGGTGTATTGTGTTCCGAACCAATCTGTGATTTTCATAATTGTATAATACACAACAACATTAACATACAGTATCCAGTGGAAAAGGAAGACAGCTGTATGACACCACTCCACTGTAATGTACATTTTCTAGAGAATATTTAAAATACATTTATTACAATTAACATACCAAGATTGAAGAAGTCTTTATTGTTAAAGTGATCTACTGTACCTGATGCCACACACAGTCCTTCCTTGGCAGCTAACTCTTTGTTCTTTCCATCATTTGTTAAGAGGAGAATTCGAACACGGTCAGACTTATTGATACCACTCTGACTACTAGCAAGGTGACTTTCATACCAAGCCACTGTCTTTCGAATTGCACGATCATTACGATCATTAGCAGTTTCCCCACGTTGTCGCTCAATGTAGGTTTTCCTGAAAGTATCCCAAAAATATACAATAATTAACAAGAGTAACCTGACATCTCTAATGCAACTTAACAATTTAAATAACAATTATCACAGAAAATAAAATACAATTGTATTTTAAGAAAAGATACAAATCAATAAATTAGTGTAAATTGGAAGGGCATATTTGTCATATATGTGCTACAAAACAGTTCTTCACAACATACATACTTAAAATATTTTTATTATTTAAATTATTAGACTATTTTAGTTAATTATTGACATATATTCAAAGATGAATGTTTAAATTACTGTTCTAGAGGTGACTTAATTATTTATGCCAATTTGTTAAATTATCCTATTACCATCACTGTCATTTTGCACACAGCCTTGTATGAAGCATTGTCTCAAGATGAAATAATATTATTATAATAGAACAAAAAGAGTTTGGTGAGATGCGTACTTTGATAACAAATAAATTTCACATAAATTAATACATACATATGATGCTCATTCACAAACACATAGAAATTTCTGCCTGGATTACCAATAATATCTTTAAGTCTTTTATAAATTGTACTACTTTGATGTTTCACTTCTTCAATTACTGTTTGAGGAATGATGACATTGCACAAAGTTTTTTCTTCTAGTACATCAATCTAAAACAAAAATGCAAATAAATATTTTGCATTTTAATAATGACTAAAGAGACCCAGTTTAACCACACACACCTGATGTACGACAACACACGTGTCCAAAACTATATAATGAGGGTACGAAAATAATTCACTAGCAGATTCTGGGTTCTCAGCAAGCACAGGTTCACTCATAGGACATTTATCACACAAAGCAGAACCACACCATATATCTTCTCTTAAATAGTGCTCTCGGACAATCTGAAAAAAGAAATAGTCTGTGGTTAGATATACTTTGACATGTATATTATGTGACTGCATGCTTTAGTTCTGGACCACGAGATCCCTCAACATAAGAATTGTGTTTTGGTTAATAATTATTTCAGGAAGTTCAAGAGATGCAGAAGATATATTTGAGTAAATATGTGCGTAATCAGTAACAAAAACTCATAACCTAAAAGTACTTCACCTTCAGTATATTTCCACGTTTGGTCTTTTTCAGAAAAGTTTTGGTCGTCAACATGTTGGAAATTCAATATCTTATATAATTATATACTGATAACCACTCCACTACCGTCCGAAAACAAATCAGCAAACTCTAACCCAACGCGTGATAACACATGAACAAAACCACATTCCGCGCGTGCATTTTCATACATCAAGGAGATGCGTGTCAAAATCTAGTACTGGGCGCTCCATGCACTGAGAACTGCTTTTCTGACCACAGAAAACCACGCAAGTTCCAAAGTGTAAATAGAAGTGCTTCCATGTGTCACTTCACTGTACTGCCCAGATTCAGGCGGGGAATCGTGCTTGTTTAAACGTCTATGATAATTACATTGAATTACTCGTATTATATCATTTGATTTTAAAACGTTTATCATGTTGATTTTTTTTAATCGATGTAGAATTTTACGTGCATTTAATACTAGACATATTAGCTCTCGTATACATATTTCGGAAGAGGTTAGGAATGCCCTCAATAAAAATATCCCAGTTGTAGCTCTTGAAACAGCTCTTGTCACTCATGGAATGCCTCATCCTGAGAATATAAAGACTGCAATATCTGCTGAAGAAGCTGTTTCTTCTCAAGTAAGTTATCTGAAGAAATAACGTAATTATCGTAATATTTATCTTACGAAGGTCTCCGATTATTTATTGTTTATTAAAAAATATTTCGTATTTAAAACATTCTGTAACTTAATAGTAACTAAACTATTTTTTAATGTAGGGAGCTGTACCAGCAACAATTGCTATTCTGCATGGCAGAGTAAAAGTAGGTTTACAACATGATGAACTTGTTGAATTAGCTGAAGGAAAAGCTCCTTCCCTTAAGATATCAAGACGTGATTTTCCTTATGCTATTAGTAAAGTAAGTAGTCCTATTTGCATATTGTTCATTGTATCTGAAAGTATCTATAAATGAATATTCTTGTGATGTGCAGAATTTTTGCCCTAGAAAATTAATGGTGGAACCACTGTGTCTGGCACCATGGTAATTGCTGATCTTGTAGGGATTAGAATATTTGCAACTGGTAAAATCTATTTTTACTGTTTCTTTTTCATAGATGAGCCCTAGTACTTTTATTTTAAATCAATTGTAATCTTTAGAATTATGTTTATTTCAGTCAATTTAATTTACAGGTGGTATTGGAGGAGTTCATCGGGGTGGAGAATCAACCTTTGATATTAGTGCTGATCTGACAGAATTGGGTCGCACTCCAGTTGCTGTTGTATCAAGTGGGGTGAAAGCCATCCTTGATATACCACGTACTCTAGAGTTTTTGGTGAGAAGTATATTTTTCATCAGCTCTTTTTAAAAAGCTTCTAATCTTGTATTATGATATTTTATGTATCATGCGCATCATTTTACACACAGGAAACACAAGGAGTGTGTGTGGCTGCGCTAGGTGCTCCAGGCTCTTCTTTTCCAGCATTTTATTCCCAAGGAAGTGGGCACAAAGCTCCATTGTGTGTGAGTTCCCCTGAAGAAGCAGCAGGACTTCTAGATTCTTTAACAGATTTAGGCTTGAGATCTGGCATGCTCCTAGCTGTACCAGTACCACCAGAACATGCCCTTCCCGGTAATTATATGTTGTTATTCTGTCTTAGGTGAAAGTAATTTCCATTAAGAAAAAACATGTATGATATGATCTGGTTATGTTTATTGACAGCTTAATAAAAAATTTCGAGTATTTTACCATTTACCTTTTGGAGAGATTCTCTGATTCTCGCAAAATGAGGGAAGTGAAATATATAGCAGTGTTTAACTTCCTTGTGATATTCATATTTGAGGGATACCATATAAGTCGGAAGACAAGCTTATTCAGTATTTATTAGCAATGATGCATTGACACAATTTTTCTCAACAGTAGCTTGCTTCATGGTTTAGTTTTTATTAATCTTTTATTCATTTTATCTTTCTAATACATATTGAGTTATTAAAAATTAAAAATATTAAAATATTCAAAACAGTAGTATGGTGAACCTTTTGACTGTATAGAATTGTAAAATCATTCATACAGAAAAGAAAAAAATCTGCTGAAATTTTTAAAACTTTAATGCTACCCTTGAATTAAAAAATCCTGACCTTTTCCTTGAATTATTGTTCCTGATAGTTCCCCAGGATTCACCCCTATGACACTACTCTCTTAGCTTATTTTCATGATGCTTCATCATGATTAGAGAAAAACATTTTTCATTTGTAATTTGCCATTTGAAAGATGAGAAAAATTTACTTTCACTTGCATGAAGAATTGATTAGTTGACAATTCTTAGAGGTTGGTTTTGTGCACATCTCTTTTTCTGAGGAGTGAATAATGATACTGATGATTAGGTAAAAGGTTTTCTTATAATTATGTTTTTACAACATACCAGGAACAAGGTACCAGCGTTCAATTCAAGGTACCTTCAATATTTTTTTTAAATTTACAAGACGTTCTGAATGATTTAGAACCAATTTTATTTTGCATATTTTGGTATTTTTATAGTTATTACTACATATTTCGTTATATTTTATAAATTTGTGCATGTCAAATAGGAACATTTCAGATGTGTGTTTGCAATGAATGTTACAGAATCTTCTTTCTTACAAAATAGTGTAATGCTACTGCGCTTCTATGACTACCATATCTTCACCATGAATTGTCAAACTTACCCTACCACTCTGCTTCTTAGAAACTGCATACTTGGAATCAAGGAGTGGATGTTTGTGAAGTAATTTCAGCCATGTGTTTGCTCATGTTTCAAACAGAAAATTCATTACTTGATCAAAAACTAACTAATATTTTTTACAGATCATTGTCTTATCGCATTATTCAGGGGGGGGCCTCCCTTTACCTGCTCTTCCCAGGATTCATTACTGGTTTGGTACTACTATTCACTTGAGATAACAAAGAAAGAAGACTTCTCATAAACATTGTATATATTTTGATCGTATTTTATCTTACAAATAAAACTCTCAAGTGAAAACTATTGTACAATTACTTCTGTAGAGGTAGAACCTACTTTTAGCCATGCTAAGATCTGATCTCTGAATGCCATGTTAAGATCAGATTTTTGAATCCATGTTAAGATCTGATCAGTAACGTTCTGTGCTCAGAAAATGCTTGTAGAGAACAATTTTAAACACAATAATGAATTTTTATTTTTTCCTACATATTTAGTAAAAAATAAGTACACATATATGTACATATTTTGCTTTTTTTATTGCCATAAATTCCGTTTCCTACTGATGAAAAATAGGGAGTGGATGGGATATCAGGTAGTAAGCTATTGCTTTCTACATACAATTACAAAAAGAAAGCATCCTGATCCTATGTGGCGTGATCCTACAGCCCTCAGCTTTTAAGTTGTATGTATTCCCACGTATGTCGCCACTGAATTGATAGTACTATATCATTTATAGTGAATAGTTATATAGTTGGTGGTATATATCACACAATCAGGAAGATTAAAATGAAATAACCACCCAAAAGGGATCTAAAAATAGGTTTTTATTTATTTAAAAAAAATTGGAAATGATAGTATTATTCTTAGTTCTAACTTCAATTCTGTAATATGTCAATTTTTAATTTGAATATGGTTGAAAATTGGTTGATGTATGTGCAGATGCAACTGTGGAAGATGCTGTAGGAAATGCTTTGAAAGAAGCAGAGGCAATGGGGATTCAAGGAAAGGACATTACTCCTTTCCTGTTGCAGAGAATTTCCCAGAGTACGAAAGGACATGCCCTAGTTGCGAGTATCCTTTAAATAAAGCTGTGTGTTGTATTGGACCAGACACTGGTTTTTATTTTCTATTGTAGTATGATGTAATTAGAGAAATATAGTAGTCAGAAAATTAGCAAGATTATGATATATGCAGCAGCCAATGATGAAATATAAATCTGTTCAATAATCAGCTTACTGGATAAATTGGATTAGAGTTTTTACGAGGTATTTTTCTTTACAATTCAGATGCCTTTTGTCCCAGAAAAAGTAAATAGTTGTCAACACCAAATTTTACAGAGAACCTTTTTTAAAGTTTGACTGTTCTTCATAATAGCCAATGAAGAAAAATTCATTCTTCCAAATAGGATTGTGTTATTTTGTTTTAAAAATTCAATGCACATGTGTCCAATATGTTAGAATCAGGGCTAGCTTTCTGGTGGAACATGATGGAATGGCATTTTGGTACCTCGGGAATAATTATTAAATAATATTTTGAATAAATAACTATTTCAATTAAATTAATAATTAATTTTGGGTGCATTCTGGGACCTAAAATTTTATCAATCTAGCAATTTATATATGGCTTTTTTTCCCCCCATTAAAATATCTGTAAGTTTTTTCCTGATATTCAATTCTTCTCTAATATACTAAAGTATTGAAAATGCTTTATTTTTATAATCTTGTTGGGTCATTAGCGGTCTATCGATGTCCCCAATGCATCCACCTCTGGTGCTAGCTCTGATCTACCAATGTGATAATTCCCTTCTTTGGAGAGTTCCTTTTCTCTCAAATAAGGGGTTATGAATTTCTGATAACTATTTAAACAGTGTTTAAAATGCAAAATTTTTCAGGTTTCATTTTTTGTGGAAGTATTGAAATTTTCAAAATAAACTCTTTGAATTTTAATAACATCAAAAGTATCCTGATTTCACCTATCCCTGTGTGAGCATATAAAAACACTTTCTTTATTGAATCGTTAGACAAATACAAGCTCAGAATTGTTCTTAGTAATTTTACCATCTAATGAATATTACTTTCTCTAGTAAGGTATTTGTGACTAGAGTTTGATTTATAAATTTCTAACATTTACCTTAAAAAGATTTTCCTATTCATCACAAGCACTCACAATCATAACGCTTATTTGTAGAGGAAAAACATTACCATGTGCTTAATTAAATTTAATACAAAATCACTATTTATTTTACACTGCAATACTAGAAAAATTACTTTCTTCATTCTAGTAAATAATATTTTTTGTGTCGAAAGTATTTAAAGAGTTTGAGACTATTATCCTTAAGATATACCTAGACCAGGCCCTTATCGTCAATAATGCAAAAATTGCAGCTCAAATGGCAGTGGAATTTCAGAAGTTGCAATCCCAAAAAAAGTAATCTTTAGTGTTGTTATACGCTTTTACGAACTTGTTAACTGACCTTGTTCTGGAATTGAGGTAAGAAAACAAATCAATTGTCCATTATTTTCATAAGGCTCACATTATGTACCTTAAACTGGTGAATGACAATCACATGTGAGAAGGAATTTTGAGAACAATTTACATTCCAAGAACTTTCATCTTTGAATTCATATTTAATTGGAAATTATTATTTTTTGAGATTTGTAATTGTCAGTGACATTGTTACTTTAAAATTCCAAGAAGTTTTTGAAATGAAGCAGATTTTCCCAGTCATAGCAGGACTGAAGAATCCGAATTCATACTTTTGTACAATGAAAAATTAAATAGTAATATTTAAATGCATTTTCTTTTCTCTCTCTCTTTTCTTCACATTTGCTTTTCTTCCCTAATCGCCTTGCTGTTAGCAGAATATGAGAAAAATGAAAATTTGTTCTAATGCAAAGAATAGCAGGATGATAAATGACTACTCTCATGCTAGTGAGACGTAAGAAACATATCTACTTCCTGTTTACAGTTCTTATTTGGGACTATGGTAGATAAACAAGAGTTCACACAAGATATCTGTGCACTTGAAAACTGTTAAAGTATAAGAGAGACATGAGAAAAGAGAATGCACTGTAGAGCCATTCACTCATACAAGTACTTTTCAGAAAACATTGGATAGCCCAATATGAGCCAGAAATTTGTTGTCTCTGCTTGAGTAATTTGTTTCATTAGTTTTCTTGTTTGCTTTCTTACAAGAAATGTAAATGTATTTTTTTTGTGTTGAGAAGTTAAGAAGCTGAAGATTTTGAGATGGCAGTGTAGCCATCTCCCTCCCTTCTGCCATCAGCCAAGTGCATAGATTCCTAGTGCAAATTCTACCTCTGAGAACTATTGTTATCCATTTTATATTCTTTTTTATAGCTATCAGTTGTTTTATATGTGCACAGATCTAAGAGCAAAATATTAATTATATTCTGTACAATCATTGATTTGAAATTGTTATAGTGACCTTATTTAAATTTTGATGAATATTGTAAAATAAAAACCAAGTTTTCCTAACTGATATATATATATATAGGTAACAATTTTTGATAATTTGTAAAGTAATTTGTGCATTACAAAATAGTTTGAAAGCCAAAAGGAGTGTGAAATTTGTTGTCTCTGCTTGAGTAATTTGTTTCATTGGTTTTCTTGTTTGCTTTCTTACAAGAAATGTAAATGTAATTTTTTTGTGTTGAGAAGTTAGGAAGCAACTGTGATACATTTTTTACAATTATAATTAGGTATTATGCACTGAGAAAAATATGTTTTTTCCTGTTACTGCCAAAATATCAAAGATAATTGTTACAATAAAAGACTATCTTTAAATTCTGCCGAAAACAGACAAATGCTATTTTCAGTGTAATAGATTTGTGTAATAGATTTTGGAGCTCTCCTTGGACAATGACTTCTTATTAGGATTTTTGTTCTGTCAATCAGCAATAAAATGCAGTAAAATTTGCCCTTCTCTAGCTTCTGGATGTTAAAGGTAGCATATTGGCAAGGGTGTACCAAAGCAGCGGCAATGGTGTAGCGGTTAGCGTATTGGACTGCTATACCCAAGTTTGCGGGTTCAAACCCGATCGAAGCTGTGGATTTTTAAGGGTGAAAAAATCCTTCGTATGCCTTCCTTCAGAGGGGAAGTAAAGCCGGCTGTCCCATGTTAGTACATTTACTGCGTGTAAAAGATCCTCAAGCCTAAATGATGCCTCTAAGCTAAATTCAAATCACCTGTTTCGTCGCTCAAGAAATACCTTCTTTCTCCCATGGTTGGTGAAAGGAGTGTAACGAAATTTGCGTGGTCTGACGGAAGAGCAGGCCTCATGGCCTGAGTCTCGCCACGTAAAATAAGGCAAATTCAATTTCAATTTCAAAAGTCTGCTCTTTCAAAACATAAACAGAAAATTGCTATCAGTATTTGTGAATTAAAAGAGATATGAAGAAAAAATTATCATTTGAAACGGTGAAGAAATTGTTTTAACAATTGGAAAAGTTTGATGTATCTATTTCCCCACCAGTTACAACTATGTGAATTCTTGAATTGAAAGAAGAGTTAAATTGTTAAAAATGTTTAAAATGAAAGAAATGTTTTGTTAAAAGTCTGACATAGGGGTATTAATGGCAATTAATAAAAAAAAATATCTGTGAAGGTAATGAAACATAGTTATTATAATTTTTAATTTTTTGTTCTGGTAATGTTATGTATATGCAAATATTAATGAAAAGAAATGAAAATATTATTTCTTTATTCATATGTACAAATGAAATAACAGTGTCATCCAAGTAAATAAAGCATTATTTTATAACTTAACATTTTCTATTTATGTCTTTATTTATGAGCCCCTTAAAGTCCAAGTGGTGTCACTCAGTTTTTCATATTTTTTTAATTAGGTTGATAATAATTTCTTGCAGGTGGCATTCTACTATCAGCTCAAAGGGCATAGTTGTTCATGCTGTAGCAACAGAGCTTCAGTACTGGTAGAAACACAAGTTTTTGCTATCAGTAGAGCCATCGATCTGCTGATAGGCAAAGTGGTGTTGTTGGGAGCAGCACCATTTTACCGGTAACTGGTTTGTTTTCTCATTTTGCTGCACATATTCAGTTAGTGCCCAAAACGTTAACCACTAAAAATTCTTTTTAAAGAAACTTTCTGCGTACATGCTATTTTGCTAGTTGTCCTGCACATTGAGATTTAACAAAAGATACTCGATTTCTCTTGCTAACAGACTCCATTAGCTGTAAGCTATAGCCTAATAGAGGAAGGAAAAAAGGGCTCTTTATCATTTTTAACACCTCTACTTAAAGTGTCTTCTTACTTCTGACAATTGAAGACATCAAACCACTGAATGAAAATAATAATGACTGATGAGTAACAAAAATTATGCAACTTGGGGAAATAATTCAGGTTTTAATTTTAATTTGTTTGAGATTGGATATGTTCTTATGATGTTACCAAAACTTATCTTTTAAACATAAATTTTAAATTTGGAATTCTTGTTTTCTCCACTTTCGGTAATTTTGTACATTTAATTTAAGATTTGTCTAAAAAAATATGTAAATGGAGTGTTCTTAACAGCATTTCATATTTTGTTGTCAATAACATTCTGTACTGTTTGAATCACAAGTAGAGTAATTCCATTTAGGCCGTTATATTGAGTGTACAACTACAAAATTATCAGTACATCAATTTTTATAAGCTTGATGTTAAGGCATCAAGCCACCAAATCAAAATGAAAATGTTGATAGTGATGATAAATAACTATAATTATGGAAATACTATTTGTTAACTACAGTTCATAATTTCTCATATTTGTTCTACCACAGGTGGTGTAACTCAATTTAGGCCCATAAACTAAGTCTGTAAGTGGACAAATTTAACTGCTTAATGTTTATGAGTTCAAACTAACCTCCATAAATACTTGAAAAAACAATGTAAAATAATGTACTGCTGAATTTTGTTTAACAACCCTGGTACAACATTAAGTGTCTCAGAACAAGGAAAAATGTGAACTACACCACTTGATCTCATTTTATGGAAATTAATTGAGAGTCTAGTTCTACCACTACTACCTACTTGTTGCCAATTCAAGCTTCCTGTATTGAGAAATTTCATTACCTCAGTATTGACTTTGTCTAAGACCTGGGCACAGGAAACATGGTTTGTGACACAGTCTGCATTATGAGGTATTTTAAAATTTGGCACCACAAGGCCACCCAACATTACCAACTATAAAAACTTAAATGTTTGACTCCCACGGTTGCCACCAGGAACCGACTCAACATCGGCTGCGATGGCTTGGTGGTTGCATTGCTGTTGCTTTTGTAGCATCGTAGAAGGGTAGGCCCTAGGATACGAGTTCCTGCGTTAGCACATTTTCGACACTTAATTACTACTTAGGTCGAATTCCATCTTAGGAGGAACATTAGAGAGTCCATCTGCTCTGGTCGATCGTGTTTCCATTCAATGCTCAGCAAATGTCGATGCAGTAACCGGGAGCGGTGGCTCAGTGCATCAACTGATGTTTCTGCAGTGCCTCTGACCGGGAGGTCCTAGGTTCGAGTCCCGACGGCGGCAGGATTTTCGACACTAGCATGTCAGCTAGGTCGAATTCAGTTGTCGAAGGTAGTAGTAGTAGTTTCAGTAGGTCGAATTCAGCTGTCTGGAGGAGAATTCTAGCGGCCGGAGCAGTACCCTAACAAACGGACCGCGCGCGATCTTTCCTTCCTCTTCCTTGCCCTATCTTCGCCCCTAACACACACACTAACATACACTACACTACCTCACATGCCGGGAGACCGATTGGGGACTTGGAACTTGTCCCGCTGGTGGGAAATACCTGATTGGGAAAAACCCCGCTAGTCGACGGTAGGTCGGTGCCGGATCTCGCCATCCAGTGAGGGAAGATCACCGCCACCACCCGATGAAAAACATGCACTACACGTACAGGAATAATGGCCTCAGTAGTTGACGCGCCCGGAATCTCAATCAATCGAAGCAGTGCCCTAACAAATATCGCGCGCGATATTTCCTTCCTCATCCTTATTCCATCCTCTCCCTTTACCCAGACATACACGCACTCTTACATTCACTACCCACATTCAGACGTGTCGGGATCTTAGAAATTGTCCCGGCTGTGGCAATGCCTCGCGGGGGTTGTACCTGGAGGCCGGCTCTTCCAAGGGGAGAGGAACACCGACTATAAATGCCCAATATTTACGGTCTAATGATAATAGCAAATGATGCGCTCATTAAATTCTCAACCTATACAACCGCAGTTTCACTCATTTTATCTGTTTCTTGCCGGGTTTCAACCCACGAACTCAGGTTTTCGAAGTGTGTTAACCTCGATAAGGCCGGGTTCCCAGGAAATTACAGTGCCCGTCTAACTTTGTAGACACCTCCAGAGATTCTTTCTCAAGGAAGGCATCCAAAATGGCGCAAGTATTACTTACGCCGAAGAGGCAGAGCCGGACAGGGCCAATTTCGGCCACTGCCGAGTGTGCGAGCGGGGGACCTTGCGGCGTGCCCTTGCCATGAGAATTTCCTTTTCCTTCGCAAGCGCGGCCTTGCTAAGGCGGGCCTCCCAGTGCGTTGCATGACGCGATATTGATCTCAGTTGTATTGATCCCGCAAGGCAGGTTGTGGGCCTCTGGCCAGGGGTCACTGACTGCCCGGCCAGGTGGTGGACGCGGGGCCCCGCAACCTTTTCACGTGCTAATGACCTCGCGATGCCCACCGCCTCCCGCTGCGTCAAGCTCTGCACCACGATGGCGGCCCTGCACGGAGAGCCACAAGACTGCATCTTCCTCTCTTCTTCACTTTGATTGTTTTAAAAAGACGTTTGATTCCAAGAAGTTTTTTTTTTTTTTTTTTTTTTTTTTTTTTTTTTTTTTGAGGCAGGCTCTGTGGAATCTGATTGGCAATAATTATCGTTGGGAAGGGCCTCAGGTCGTTGAGTCGTGGAACAGCATGAAACTTATGTTCAAAGAGCACATGGGATGATAATTATATCCATTGTTTTTAGGTTCATCACTTGTCAGTTATTGACCTTCAAAAGTAAAGGAAAATTTTTGGACATGACAATCTTATTGATTTAAATTAAGATCATATCAAAGCGCTTTAGTTAGCGTGTTTCACCGGGGTTGAAATGAAGAGTATATTTCATACATGCCCGAGTGTAGAGTTATACTCTTCGGGTTCATATTGGTATAATTTTAAGTAGAAATCAAAAACTTAAGTTTTGAAAACGATAAAATTGTCCCCTCGAAATTTTCACATTTCTTCACATTTGAGCGCCACTAACTTATCTCCCAAGATGACACTTAAAAACCTAGTTTCGTTTCGATCCATGTATCAACAATGGCAATATGTGAAGGTTGCCAGAGGGCGTGCCCCTCAGTGTCCCAATACATTGTGTCTCAGAATAAAAGATACAATCTTCTAAATCATGTAGAGAGGTGGAAGGCCACTTTTGCCTACGAACATGTGGAAAATCTCATGTAACAAAGTTACACATATGAAATTCGTTCCTGATTGGTTGGCAGCTCATTGTGCAATAAATTTGGTAGATAGACGTTTTGATGTCTTAATGAATTCGCGTACCTCCCAAACACTTGCAAGACGATGCCTACCAGTCACGTGTGTAACTTATGAAATTTTTTACCACGTTCATCGTCAGAAAAATCATATTCGGCTCTCATCTGTCCTAGAAGTTTGTTGCATTAATTCTGAGACACTGTATACCCACTTGTTGGATGACTTTTTACAACGCCTCCTCCACACACATACCTTTCTGAGTAACTGTCGTACTTTGCCTTTCCTGTCAAACTGTGTATAATGAAATCTGCGTTTAGAATTCAGCAGGTAGAATCCTTGTTGTTGTGGTCTTTGAGAGCTCGCCTCTGGTACTGAACTGATTTCATCTAAACATTGTTTCCTAATGAAAGGCCGGCAGCGCCTTGCAGGTATAGGCCTACTATTTTGCGAGAATTACACGTGGAGTATGCGTTTGTATTACTAGTTCCATTCCAAGTGGCAGTTGGTGACTTGAAAAGTTGGTGGTTAACAAAATTATGTCAGGTTGGTTCACAAAAATAGGTGGCAGAGTGACCAGGTTTCTCTCAACAAACTCAACCGTCCGCCTGGCTCTCAAGACAGCAATCACATCTGGGCTGATTACATTAGGAGTTTTTAAAAATGTTACCTCTTCCTACTCCGAATGTTTTTGCAACGTTCCCAAATAAAGAACAAGTATTACAGTTTAATTTCGTAGACCATTGTATTTTAATGAAATGTTTTTGTATAAAATAGTACCAATGCGTTTGCTACGCGCAATTTGCAGAACTCATAAAGTTTGCTCATCTCAGCTACCTTTGCTCACCCGTGTCCTGTTTGATATTTTATCATCGACCGGCAGAACATGCCACATGCGCGAAAGCGATCTGAAGGTCATTCGCGTGCCCAGTTGTCAGACAGCCCTGACCTCTCTCCAGGTCTTCGAAATAGTTGACAAACATTTCACTTCTAAGTGCCCCTCAACCCCCAGCTTGCAACCTTCGGTCATTGGCTAGGCTTTATCAGTATGGCGCCTAAATGACAGCTCGGAATTAACTTACAATCCTGAAGTATACGCCCGCCACTCATTCGATTTGCTGTTGGTACGACAAAACTATTATGAATCATGAGAACGATGAAAATACTAAAACAACAAATATGCAATGACAAGTCGACGCACAAGAAAGGTGACCTATTCAAAACTCGTCATCTTTTAATTATGTAACGAAACATGTTTGTAAAATAATATATTTTTACTAGGAAAATGTGTGACCTAATTTTTAATTTTGGTGACCTCATATCGTAAGTTTCATTTTTCTCCCTAGGGCTTTTATCCAGCCAACAGCGAGTTACCCTTTACGTCCCGATGGGACACATATTCGACCATACACTAGACCAACACACTTGCGGGCTCCTCTGATCTGGGGTCAGCAGAACGCGAGACCCTCCGCGACAACACATACCAAGTCAAAGGACAAACAACCATACCCAACTCATTCTAAGCCACGTCGACCATCCAGGGTAAGATCCATACTTAATATATTAACCCAAAAATATCACTATGGTACACTTTACAGTTGGTAGAGTAAAATATGACTTTTGGACTCGAAATAAATATCTCTGCTGGACCGTTCACCTGCACTCCTGCAAAATGGTCTTTTTGAGACGTCGCGTTTCTTGTGCACCGATGTTGTAATTAAATATACTCAAAGAGAGAACATTTTGTTTGTAGCGCGAGCATTATACAACTGGCGCGAGCCACCACTGCTGTAATCGTTTGTGGTGCTCATACACATTACATTAAGTGATTATTGCTGCACACATTACTACGTTACGTAAACCAATTGACAAGATTTGTTCGTCCCATATATTACCAATTTTTTTAAAATTCCAAATCGAATATTAAGAACTGTAATCCAGGAAATGGTCTCCTAAAATATACAGATTTATGAGTCATTTCTGCTGCGGGTTCTATTTCCGTGATACGAGGAAAAGCTGCATAGACCAAATCTATAAAAGAGACGATATAATCTCCATCTTTCGATCAATTTTTTCTTACATATTTCTTGAAGGGAAACGCTGTGAATAGTTGCCGGAAGTAATGACACGTGAATCAAGGTCATGTTTAGGATTCTCCGCTTGGTTCATCCATAATTACGTAGTGCTTAAGAGGAGAGGAGAGGATTTGAGGAAGCGATATATAGGGGTAGGGGGTGTCAGTTTAGAATTACGTATTGTTGATATTAATTTTTTTTTATTTTGTCAATGTTTATCGAAATAACGGCGAGCAAAAAACTTAAATGTCAGCTGGAAGATAAAGTCTAAGATCTTATGACTGCAATGGATAGATATCTGATAACACCGTAGAAAGATTATTCCTGAACGTTTTTTTCTAATTTATATATCAAATGTAGCGCTTCTTTAATAATCATTATATATTTTAACTTATATAACACAAATTAAATTTATAATTTTTTTGGGTAAAAATGTATTTATACCTTTTGCAAACTGAAGAATTGACGCGGCGCTATTATTAGAGAATGGGTCAAGCTCGCATTACTAGTGTATTACAGGGGAGGGTATCTAAAATACTCGGAATTGGTGAACGACCCCTAATCCCACTTCTTAATATTTTAGGAAACAGGCTGCTATGTGAGTGTTACTCACTGGTCTCCTGCTTTATCATCTCCCAAACTTCAGTTTAAGGCTTTACTCCATAAAAAGAGAAAATAATTTCTTTCATTGTTACGTTATTTTCAAGTATAAAATTCAGTCTTTTGTCAAAACAAGAAAATTGCATTGCATATTTTTTAACTCGTGAATGCTATTTGCTGCTCAGAGGATTCATTTTCTGAAGTTTAAAGTATACAAATTCGCTTAAGGGCTAACGTGCTTCGGAAGATACTCGATTTTTTGTTTATTTTACTACATGGAACAATAATCTGATATTGAGCTCCGAACGCGTTTTGTTGCACTAACGAAGTTTTTTCTGCACAAACATGAAGATTTTTAAAAAAATTATCATAATATATTTTGATTAAATTTCTGTTTTTCCTTACCATT
Organism: Teleogryllus occipitalis; assembly: GCA_011170035.1. Taxonomy (NCBI): domain Eukaryota; kingdom Metazoa; phylum Arthropoda; class Insecta; order Orthoptera; family Gryllidae; genus Teleogryllus; species Teleogryllus occipitalis. The sequence goes on from BLKR01010231.1 coordinate 34,300, forward strand.
ATTACTTAAATTTCTTTGATAGTACCTAATATTAATTGATTTATTACGTAACTGCACTGTTTTAAACTTATTTTTACGTTAAAGTTGATAACAAGTCCAATATTTTATTATAACTAGGAGGACTCCCCGTTTTATCTACCTTACGACTCCTTACATCAGGCATGACAAGATCGCGGGTAAGGTAACGGCTTACTAATTCACAGGCACTCCGTCCAGAGCAAATGGCACGAGCTTTAAAAGTAAGGGTTGTACAAATTGCTCAGTAGTAGCGGGACATTAGCGGGATACCAAGCTCAAGAACGTCAGTTGAAAAAGTCAGTTGACAGTCATTGCCGCAAATTTAGCGAAATTAGTTCTTATTCTTCTACAAAAACAAAGAAATAATCTATGAAAATGAAATAATTTATCAGTCAGATTTCACATTGTCAAGTGAGAATAAAATTAATTATTTTGAATCGAAATTAATCTTCATTTTGTAATCGTTTTTCCTTAAGAGTACAATAATTACATTCACTTTCTACGTTCAGGTGAGGAGATCTAACAGATAAAGATTCTCGTCCGTCCGTAAGCGGGAATTGTTAACTGTAGAGATGTTATTGCACGTTAATGCAATATACAACAGAAACTGAATTATTAAAACATGATACGAAATAAAAACAGGAAAGCATTCGCCATTCAAACATATTCCTGCCCCATGACAAAAATGTTTATAATACATAGAATTTAAAAAGAAAATAAACATGGAATAATAATAATAATAAATATAAAATAATATAAGTAATTATAATTCAAGTCTTGTTTGTTTGTTTGTGAGAACAAAACTGCAAACACCTTTTCGTATGAAGCCAATATTCGCCGCCTAACGCCGCTTCAGGGTGCACGTGTAAAGCCTTTTCTGGATTTGGAGGGGAAAGAAGAGCCAAGTCAGGGGAAGTTACTCGTGTTCGCAGGAGCGCCGGCTCCCCAGGCGAGCAAGTAGCTCGTGCGGGCGCGGTTTGACTTATCTACCTTTCATAATAAATCCGCCCTGGTGTTTTCTTCAGTTTCTTATCCTCCTCCAAATAAAATGGCTGTCTCCACCAGGATGACGGAGAGTTAGTATTCTACCAGAAACATTCCTTTTTACCCTGGATAAATATGGACCGAACAATGTTGTATTGCTAAGGTTTTTCACATCTGCAACTCTCGTGCTGTGTGGCTGCACCGCAGATAACTCCACCTCTTGCGCTTAAGAATTATGTTTATGGATGAAAAATGCATGTAACCTTGCAAGTATGTATGACATTTAAAATTAAAATACCTTTTAGTGCTGGACCGAAGGCCCTTGAACAGTAGGAGCTCAAGGCAAGCGCTGGCAAATTCGCATGTGTGATCACTGGCTTTGGTCTCAGGGCAATGCTACACTGCTGCTTGGGCACGGGAAACGTGGCGTGTGGCGGAGGTCAGGGTTGGTGGTCGGACGCGAAGGGAGCATCCTCTGTTATTTACAGACTTTCTGACGTCACGATAGTAGAATGAAGGCACGTAAAATCTCACTTTTCACTGAAGACTCAGTGCCACCTTAGAAATAAATAAGTATGTATATTGTATATTAGTTTTTTATTAGTTTACGTACTAGGGCTATTCCTATATTTATTATTATAATTTAAATGTGTGGTACGATCGAAAATTTAGGTTCTTATAACGTGTACTAGTGTTGGTATTAATTAGATGTATCTTTAAAACTTTGAAAGACCTGTTTGCAACTTAATACCAAAATCTCAGTAAAACTTTTTACTGCACAAACACAATAAATATTGGAATAATTTAATATTCTCGTAATTTTTTTGTAAAGATACAACTATATTTAATATATAAGAATACTGTGCCTGTGCAAGAACTCTCGCACGTTAAAACTTACTCCCTTTCCTGTCCTTCCATTTCCATATTAAGGGGGAAAGTTGTTCACAAAACCTGTTGGTTTCTCTAAAAATGTATAAAGGTAACTTCCAATATATTTACAGAATAAATATACACAAATAAACCTAATAAATCAATGCAATTTATATTTGAAACAAATTTTCAGTAAAGGTATATTCAGTGTTACAGAAAGATATTCTTGGAACAATGTATTTGGATTTTTTTTCTTGAGAAAACTTTGTAAAGTTTTTCGTGCGAAAATACAAGATAGGGCACCCTACTCTTTGCAGTGTTGGAAAATGCGCCGTACAAGCAAAAATATAATAGAATGTCCAAGAAGATCTCATTTTGGAGAATACGCTGTGAGGAACTTTTCTTTGAGTCCATTGGCCTCAAAATGTCTGCTTTTAAGGCCGTAGATCGCTTCATTTTAAAGTCATAATATATCTATATTATATGAATATATGCATATATATATATATATATATATATATATATATATATATATATATATATACTATATACAGTATATAAGCATATATTCATATACACATATATGCACATTATACATATATGCATCATTTTATATATATATATATATATATATATATATATATATATATATATATATATATATGAATAATATCTCCGTATAATATATGAATCCATCGGTCAAGAATAGTTGCGCGAGTAATATATGGTAGATGATGACGATTTATTTTTAAGAAAGGCAGGTAACGTGGGAGATCACGAAAGGTACATTAGATTTTAAAACTTAACCAACTTTATACTCTGAAATGAATATTCGCCACTGGGCTTTCGACGATTTCCTTCGTTACGTTTACTATAAAAGTAAGATTTTCTGAATGTGGAAAACCGATAAAAATCCTTGGTGTGATTTTCTAACCCTTGTCTTGACACGCTAAATGAATACTACAAAAAATGTTTTTACATTTTTAGTTATGAACTCAGAGATTTCTGTGTCTTATCAACACAGAACACTGCAAGAATATTCTACATTTATCAAATCCTCTCCTATATTGTTTGTGATATAGATGGGTTTTCTGACCTTCACACGCTCCCAGTCTTTATAAATGAGGTCTCTGAAGAAAGAGAATTTCACGGACACGTGAAGAATTGCAGTTTAAATTTAAAAATAAAAAGGCTGTTTTGGAGAAAATAATCTAAATATTCATGGCAAATGCAACCCGCAACACCCAGACAGCAATGTTGAAATCTATAGTTATATTATAACTATGTTGACTAGTTATTTGAAAATGTAGGACATGTTCTAAAATAGTTCAATTTTTGCAATATTCAAAATGTCAGATAGTTTAATGAAAATTGGATTATAAGAAACTTATAAATGCCCTTTCTTCTATTCTAGAAAATATAAAGAAGAAACGCAGCCATTTTTCAGGAAAGTTTGAAAATGACCTAGGTGCTTCATTTAAAGTACCCAAAAAAATATTTTAATGATCTACGGAACGGCGAAATTAGATCTTTCTTGTGATATATTTACCCAATTTCAGCTGGTTTTGAATTTAATAAGAGTTATCCATAACATATTTCCATCCATCCAGGCATCCCAATTTTCAGGTATAAAGTTGCGTATATTTACTCGCCATCTGCACCATTCTAAACCATTTTAGAAACAACACTAATAAACCTTAATTCTGACGTATGTGTGAAGTTACTGATCAAAATATCCTTAAACACGGTCTGGATGACCTCACCGAGGTTTCGAGAAATCCAGTAGAGGTGATTCTAATACTTTTCCGAACGTTGGAGCTGATTTATATACTTTTGAATACCAAAAATTCTAGTTTAGAATTAATTATGTGTTATTTTCCAACCATCACTCTGATAGAAATGCTGCTCGCGAGTGAATGGTGTCGTTTAAATCACGTGTTCCCATCACCGCGGCTCCCGCTAACGTGTGGGCTACAAGAAGAGCGTCGGCATAAAATTGCATCCCAAGTAATATTTATGAAGGTCGTATGAATATAGTATATTCAGACAAGGATCTTTATATTTAGGTCTGCAAGATATCATTGGTGAGAGGTAGGACTTTTAGCAGTTTCTGTTATCATTGAAACAAACTCCAAATCGTAATAAATCGTGATTAATATTTCTGAACTGAACAGGATTTAATGATCAATGAAGATGGCATAGGCTTGCCCCTTTAATTGTAAATAAACCTTTGGGTTTTACATAATTGTGTTCATTGCCTTCAACTATATTCACAAGTGAATTTTATACTAATTTTTAAAAAGTATTATTTTACAAATGTATTTAAATGAAATGAGTAAAACACTCGAATATGCCAAACTTATAAGTGTGCTGAATAGTATTTACAAATTTTAAATACCGGCAACTACGTTAACTCAAAAGTAAACTAACGATTTAAGTAAGTGGGATCTTTTTCTATTCAGCATGGCCCCCGCAAAAATGAGTTCAATTCACGAGAGACAACAGTCGAACAAATTTGAAAAGGACAAAAAAGACAAAGAAAAAATTTCAAATAGAACCGCCATATGGATCCGGATTTCAGTCTTCTACCCCCGTCGACAAAACACCTTCGCTTCCACTCCCCCATCCAAGGGCAGCCCGAGGGGCGGGGGCGGCGACGTCGCGTGCGGCGGCGAAGGCCAGAGCCCACGCGCGGCGACGGTGGAGCGCCCTGGCGACGGACGGTGGCAACGCGCAATGGCCGAAACATAGCAAAATACACACGTAACAAAAGCAAAGTGAGTGATTATTTTAAAATTTAAATAAAAATAAGAAACAACACAAGTAAATAAATATTAAAAACAATTGAATCTGGTGTGATGATGATATGATGAGGTCGACGACGATGACGACGAAGACGACGACGATGATGATAATGAGTTCTTCTTCCAATGTTTCTTAGAGCGTGCATGAAGGCGCTAGATAAGAATTGTAGTACATTTATATCCTCCCTGTTTGTAAGCTAGTGATAAGACTGGTGGTTTGCACATGTCAAATGGGCTGACTGATTATGTTTGGGGTGATGTTTGACAAGGCCTAGTACTCCATAATGCCTTTCTGGTTATAGTGAGATAAAGACAGCTAGTTTTATGCGATCATATTAAACTCATGGAATAACATGGTGACAAAGAGAAATAACCAATAATTCCGTAAAAGAAATCATTTCTTCATGAAACAATTTAAAATGAATAGACAGGAATAAATAATTAGCTCTTTTGAAAGTAACATTTTCATAACTTTATTAATTAAAAAGATATATTGTTATAAGTAGCATTGCAACATTCTTTGTCATAATCAGAACGATAATACGTGTTAATGAAAAACGTTTTGTCTTTCGTACTGATTCATCATCAACATAATCATCACGATACTGCACAACTCTTGAGTAGTGAATATCAATCCAGTTGTCCGTACTTTTATTTCTCACATTGTCTCTAATGGTAAATAGACTTGTAGGGATGAAACGCCGGAAACAGATTGGCTTATTTCGAGATTCACGAGTTGCGTGACCGATGAAACCCAGTTTTACCTTAGAGGCAGAGTGAACTCCTTTTTAGATCTATCAGTAAGGTGTAAGTTCCATTGGACCACCAAAAATCGAATTGTGGGTCTCCTATTAAAAGGTCCAAATTGTCTGCCTCGACATGATTCCCATGTGAGACAGATTTGCTTATTTCTCGTAACCACAGGCCTTCACAATTCGCTTCACAAAGAGGTTTCGGCATTCATAGTCAATGTAAAAACAACCTTGACCTTCACGAACACCTCGGCAATGACTAAGGAAATATTGAATCAAATAAACAGGTATATAGGCCTAAACCTTAAAAGTTAATGATGTAGATGATGATGATGAACAACCTTGACTCTGTTCAATGTGTATTCATGTCTGTTCAACGAGTAGACAACAACTGTTCTGGACCGTACATCATTGGCCGGATATGCCCCTCGCAACACATCGTATTCATGTTTGTTTGTTTCTTCAGAATAATTCATTTTTTACCCTAACTAAATTTGCACAGACAAGGACTAGTAAAGTGGTAGTGAGTATGCCCCAGAAGGCTGTTTAAAATAACGTTCTGTTTAATCTTACGTTAGTTTTAGTTAATTGAAATTGCAAGAGGTATATTATGCGGACAGAACTGCGGTTTCCCGGTGCAAACTAACTCTAATAATGATCCTATTCTCAAAAGAATAAAATATTTAATCTAAAAAATGCTCGAGAACGTACGATATTTAACAACTATCCAAATCGAGGGGTTTCCAAAAGCTTTCTATTGATATTCAACTTGTCGTAGCATCCCTAGGTTCTCTTGCTTGACAAGTGAAGACACTTGTTCTGTTGCCTGGGGTGGAATCTAGCAAAGACATTGGTGAGCTTTGTTTACAAGTCTCACTTTTGCTGAAAACCTTATTTTACATGAAACGCGAATTGCTGCTGACATCATTAAACGCAAAATAAAACAGAAATGTATGTTTTCATTATTTTTGTATTTTGGAACTCTAATGTTTCCTGTATGATTCATCTGGCCATCTCTACAAGAAACTATTTCAAAAACAAATAACATTCATTCTCTGCTAAGTTTATTTTGAACTAAATCATAGAATTAACAAAATTCAAGTTGGATGTTATGTTTTCATGCCCTAAATCATCACCTAATTACAACGTATCCTAGGAACTTAGTGGATATAGTGAGTAATGCTTAAAACCAAGTGAACGATAGTAACATTAATTGAGGATGTAAAGTTTTATTAGAATGATAGGGATGTAGAGTTTTGTGCAAACAAAATGTATCTATTTCCCTAGATTTAGTTATGGAAACGTACTGTTTTCATTGAGAATTCATAGAGATTTTATATTACTTGGAATAAAATAATGACGCCAAATTATTTCAAACACTACACACACTGAGGGCGGGTTCAGAAAGTATGTCAGAGGCAGGGGCAATTTCAGATCGTTAATAGTATCGTAATATATAATAATGTATTAGCTTGATGCAAAGAAAATGCCTGTTCATATTGCGGATAAGGAATGAATGTGATGAATAGAGGGGGATATTTGGGTCGTTTCCTCCTTCCTGGTACCAGCAACCTCTATCACGGCAATTTTCAAGGCAACCCTTTCGCGGTCCCATTTCAGATATCCACCTTAGTTGAAACAACCATGCAACACCCTTTTCCATCCCCTGTGGCATCATTCTGTCTGGGAGGGAACCCTTCCCCGAATCGCCTACCAGAAGTAGTCTCTAGGTTCATCTCAACCAGTTTTCTGTTTCTTTTAGTCGTCGATTTTTGATTGACTTCTGGCCACGTCGACTGCTAAAGTAGTTAGTCCTGAAACTGAAGTGCATTTTTTTATCGGGAGGTGGCGGTGGTCTTCACCCCCTGTATTGTTGAGATCTGGCGCCAACCTACCGTCGGCTAACGGGCTTTTCCCCAACCAAGTATTTCCCTCCAGCAGGGGCATCGCTCCAGTGGAACACGCTCCAAGCTCGCGACCGGTTTCCCGATGTATGTGGCAGTAAGTGTGTGTGTGTGTGTGTGTGTGTGTGTGTGTGTGTGTGTGTGTGTGTGTGTGTGTGTGTGTGTGTGTGTGTGTGTGTGTGTGTGTGTGTGTGTAAGGAATGAGGATATCACCAGGAAGAGGAAGGAAATATTTCACGCGGTCCATGGCCTGTTTCTTAGGGTACTGCTCTAGCATTTACCTGGTACTGATCGAAGAAACCACGGAAAACTAGCGATCAGAGCAGCCGGCCACTAGAATTCTCTTGCAGACAGCGACTGAATTCGACCTAGCTGAGAAGCTAGTATCGAAAATCCTGCCACCGTCGGGACTCGAACCTAGGACTCCCCGGCCAAAGGCACTGCAGTGACATCAGCAAAAGCCCTGAGCCACCTCTCCCGGTTTTAGTCGTCGAGGTACACCTTAGGTTAGCTATATTTGTGTATTTGTCGCTTATGTGGAAGGGTGCTACACGAGAGAAAGAGGAAAAATGGATTGAAAGATGTGCCGTGGTGGTTGGGAGAGCACCACCACTCCTCATCACACAAGCAAACGTCCATGACCGAGGCGGAAGCGAACCCACGACTCTTCGAGCCGAGGAAGTTAGATACTTCCTCTTTAACACTTTCATATATCCTGTTTGGTAGTGTTTTGAATAAATCGATGGAAATCATTGGGGTGGTATAAGTGTTCTGCGGGTACTTGATATCTCCTTGACTGCGTTAGAACGTGATCTGCTGAACACATGTGCATTTCGGATTGCCTAGCAATCAGGGGCATATAGGTCGCTTATAACACCGTTGTATTATATTTCGCACTACATTTTAATTGACTAAAGTAATCATTTTCGAACCCTCTACTTGTCATAGAAGTTTGTAACATTTATTCTGAGCCAGCCCGGCGGAGAATCCAAATCAACAATTTCGCTCGCAAGGAAGTTTACAACTGAAATCAGAACATTGGTTGGTTGGTGATTCCGGGCGCGTCAGCAGCTTAAGTCGTTAGTCCCGAAAGTGTAGTTCATTGTTTCGGGAGATGGAGGTAATCCTCCCCTGCTGTATAGCGCGATCCGGCGCCGACCTACCGTCGGCTAGCGGGGTTTCCCCCCAACCAGGACTCTTCCACCAGTGAAGCACCGCGCCAGCCGGGACAAGCTCTAAGCTCCTGACCGGTCATCCGGAATATGTGGTAGAGTAGTGCATGTTAGTGTAAGGGGATAGAATAGGACAAGGAAGAGGAAGGAAAGATCGCGCGCGGTTCGTGGCCTGTTTGTTAGGCATTCACCTGGCATTCACCTGGTGTTGGCATTCACCTGGCATTCACCTGGCATTCACCTGGTGTTGATCGGAGAAACCACGGAAAGTTACTGAGCAGCCGGCCGCTAGAATTATCCTTCAGACAGCGACTGAATTCGACCTAGCTAAAATCTTAGAGTCGAAAATCCTGCTGCCGCCAGGACTCGAACCTTGGACCTCCCGTTCAGAGGGGCTACAGTGACATCAATTGAAGTACTGAGCAACCGCTCCCGGCATGTGTAACTCAGTTATATTAAAGTTCCCACTATATGTTAATTGGCTAAAGTAATCATTTTCGATACCCCTACATGCCAGAGAAGTTTGTAACATTAATTTTGAGACTGCATATATAATGACAGAATCCTAATTTGTCCTTTAAATACGCGTATAACTCAGCTATATTAAGCTTCACACTCTATGTTAATTGAAAAAAGTAATCATTTTCGACAACTCTACATGCCAGAGAAGTTTGTAACAGTTATTTTGAGACTGCCTATATAATGGCAGAGAATCCAAATTTGTCTTTTAAAGACGCGTATAACTTAGTTATGTTAAGCTTCTCACTGTATGTTAATCATAAAAAATAATCATTTTCGATCCCTCTACTTGCCATAGAAGTTTGTCACATTTAGTTTGAAACAGTTTGTATAATGAGGGAGAATCCAAATCAAAAATTTCGAACACTAGAAAGCTCATAATTGAAATCTAAACAATCGGCCCACTGTGCGGCGAAGGGCGGGGGCGGCGAGGGCGGCGGGCGACGCGCGCGCCCTCGCGGATCTCCGCACACCGCCACCGCCACCGCCGCCGCCGTCAGTGGCCGCCGGTCGTTCGCCGGCGCCGTGCCGAGCCAGCGGAAGCACGAGCTGGGGGCAGGGGCGCGCGCGCCGCCGTCGCGCGCATGGCCCCGCTGAGCATGCAGACGTCGTCGACGACGACCACCCAGCCGCCGTCCCCGCGGCCGCCGCCCGCCCAGCAGCAGGAGCAGCAGCGGCAGCGGCGCCGCCACCTGCAGCAGATGCAGCAGGCCCAGGACGCGCCGGCGCCCGCGCCCTCCGAGGAGGAGGTGGACGACGAGGACGACGACGAGGACGGCGGGTGAGCCACCTCGCACGTTCGCACTCGTTTGAGGTTTGCGTTTAAGCCTCCGGTAGTTCTTTGCGGCTTCTATTAGCGTGTCGGACTGTTGTACTCGAGTTCTGTTGTACTCGTGTTTGCGAGTTCGAACCCGATTGTTTTAAGGGCGAAAAAATCCTTCGTAGCCTTTCTTCGGAGGGGAAGTAAAGACGGCTGTATCTGAACCTGGTTCTGAATCTGGAGTTCTGAATCTAGTTCAGTATAATGTTTTGACCCTGGAATGGTATTGCACGTATAGAAATGACAGCGTTACTTCGTTTTTGGACTCACTTCAGCATGTGTCAATTGTATTGGTTGTTTCAAAAAGGTCAGAAGGGTCGTAAAGGTCTAAAATGTTGGTTCAAAGGGAATTTCGTTGTGACTTTTCATTCCGTCAAACGATGAAACTTCGTCTTATAATATTATAAGCCATTAAGTATAGTGATATGAATAAATTGTATTTCAACTACACAAGTAATCACGACGCTTAACCACGCTGACGTTTTAGCATTATACAACTTGTGTAATTATGAATTATTTAAAATTCTTCTATATCTTACGTCACTTACTTTAACCAAATATATAGTCACTATTGTCGATGTTTATGAACTGTTTCAAGTTATTTTCCTTGTTGAATGAAAAGGTATTTTGCTGTCGTGATAGTGGTGTATAGTTCCTTAGGAATGAGTACCAGGGATCATGAGATTAGAATTATTACAACTTGCAGACTTTGCAGAGTATTATTATATTCAGAACAAATAATAGCATACTATGAAATAAAAAAGTTTTAAAATATGACAAAATGCAAAGTAAAAAGTATTCGGCATTCTATCAGTTTTAGTAATTATTACAAAAATAATAACAAAGAAAAAGCGTAGCGTTGCTTATTATGATAATGCTCATATAAAATATTTGTTAAGGAATAAGTCTGGTGCAAAATAACTGTGTGAATTATGATAATAACAATGATACAAAGTCAAACCCATTGTCGGTGTATTCCATATTCGGTTAATTCACTAGTTCTTGTTTAGTCATGGCGACGTGTAGAATAGTTTGAACCCCCTCTTTAGAAAAAAGATGAACCTATATTCTCACTAATAAGCAATTTCATTCTAGTAAACAGTGTGTAATGAAAGGTTTGATATCTCACTTCATATTTGGCCTATATACGCCATTGTGCTGGCAATGATTTAATTTTCTTACAGTGACATAAACTAGTGTTCTCCCTTATTAGTTCGGATTGAGACTTCGTTCTATAATACTTAGTAGTAATTGTTTATATTTTTCATTCTATTTCATTTACTGTATTGGTTGTTTCGAGTGAAAAAGAATGTGGCGTGGCGCAGTAAAAAATTAGGTAATGAATTACTTGTGTCAGGCTCAGTTTGAAATCACACCATACCAAATTCAACTTTTTATTCTCCTCAATACAGGCTGTCTGGTGACGTTTATGGATGAATATGAAAAAGTAAACTGATTTCTAACTGATTATGTGAAGAAAGATAAAGTCAGCTTATCTCAACAACGTGTTTTCTTCACTTGCTAAAAACTTTTACAAATTTTACATACAAAACTCCAAGAGGGGATTGAAGAGTTAATTAATGAAGACCATCTCTGCTTACGAAACAGTGTGATTGAACCCTAAGAATATTTTAAGGAATGTTTCCTTATCAAATTTATTTATTTGAACATTTCAAAGTGTTACGTATCTATTTTGTAGTAATTGTACCCCAGGCAAAAAATAATTTATTAATTTTTCAAACAATACAAAGTCTCTATAAGAACGATCCCCGACAATCTCCGTCAATTCGCACCTGTATATAAAGCGTTGTGCTCTGTCGGCGCTGCATACATAGTATTTGACCTGATATCGGCATACTCGCAGTACTACCAGAGTCGTTATAGATTATGAGGGATGGGAAAATTGGGATGAGGGATCATCCCTTCGCCAAATCCTCAAGAAAGAAAAGGGAATGGGAATAGGGAAGGATGGATCAGGTGGAGTTCTCATGCAGAATCTGTGCACTTGGCTGACGTCACAGAAGAGGGAGATGACTAGTCTGAATGCCGCTTCAAAAACATCGACTTTCTAGCCTTTTGACAGAGAGCCTCGTCACAAAACATTACCCCACGTTTTCGAAACACACAAGTAAACCAATTAAACAAATTAATAAAGCAGGCAATCAATCAAAAATAAAGCAGACACAACACGATTCTGCGCGATTACAGTCCCTAGCTCGCATTGGTCTACCCGATGCTTTCTGAACTACGATAGTAGTACGCCTAGACGGCATGCGCAGTGCTTCCTTTATCGTGAATCTCGCTCGCTCTGTAACGGTTGTCGGGTACACAGATATCTCGTGCAAACTATACAATACGTGGTCAATTGGTGAAGGTGCTGCCTAGACAGCCGCCTAGAGTAGGTCAGAACAATCCACAAAACAACAGATATTTCATCCACGCAATGGCGTCACTCGACCCGGCTCATGGTCGGTCTATCCACGCGTGCGACGAAGAGTGGACGAGCTTGTATCGAAAATTCATGTGTTGGGACTCCTACTAACGATCTCTCGTCAAGCGAAGTGTCTGTTGTGAATTTGCAATGGCAAATACAACGCATCCAATCCATGAGAATTCATATCCCAGAAGTAATCATCAATGATTGGAGAGTGTGTTATTGTTAATAACGTTTAAAAATTTTCCCCGAGAAATAAAACAGTTTAAGTTAAATTTTTTGAAACTAAGTATTACTTTTAGTACTTCCAAGGAATGAACTTATTTCCCTCTCTAAATACTTAAATAAGCTAAGGAAATATTGTCCCCTTTTATAAAAACAATGGACTCAAAACCCTGTAAGTGTATTTCTGCTGAACAGAAAATTACACCTCAGGAGTGGATAAGAAATATTTAAGAAAGAAACGCGGATATTCCTCGATTTTGGCACATTCGGATTATTAGGCTCATTTGAAAACCGCAAAACACATTAGGCCGAACATACTTTGTTATCGTGCATAACTTGTAAACCAGGCGTGCTAGAGTTTAAAAATACCAGCTTGTGTTTCTGCAAGAAAGTTTTGTTTTCTGCACCGAAATCTACAGAATGAGTTCTTTTTAGATGTTCTGACATTTGTTTATGGTTCCGTTACTCCGGAGCACAGATTGACACAAACACTGAACGATGGATTCCAGTTTGAAGTTCGTACATACCAGAAACATGTGGCACGAGGGAACATGCGGAGAACATTAGAGAAGAATATATCGGGGAACATGTAGTGTAGTCAAACATGCGGGAGTCGGGTAAAGCGAAGGATGGACAAACAAGATTTTGCTCTTCTAGTAACCCTTACTTTGAAATCACGTTGAGATAAACGAGGAAAAATTATAAATGTTTGTAAAATAAATAGAGTCTTTAATCCCATTATGACGAATTTAAAATTCTTCAATGTACAGTCCAGGTTCTAGGCTAAAGTTGATATGCAGTATATGGTAAAGATATTTTTAATAAAAGAACAATGATTTACAAAATAAAGAATGTGCTCACAGGACTAGCTAATATTCTTTAATGAAATAATTGAAATCCTAATTTTCAAAAAGAAGCAAAACTATATTTTTATCATGGATAAAACAAAATTAAACCGTTGTGTAAAACCGTTAATGTTGATAAAAGTTAAAACCATTAGCCAAACCAAACCATTGATAAATCATTGATAAAAGAAAATAAAACCGTTGTGTAAAACAGTTAATGTAATTTATTAGGTTTATCTGGCCTTTTAGTCAAGAAGTCGAGGATGTGGCACGGGCACGCCTCAAGCTGAAAATCAGTCGAATTCCAGTGGCAATGTCAGTTGGGCACAATGACCTCGTGCGCGACTGGCCTTGGGCCAGCTGCGCCGGCAGCCTGCTTCGATCTGCTTAATATTTGAATTACGCCCATGCCTCAAAGGTTACTCGTAATTTGCTTGGAAAGCACGTTAAAAATTTCATGCATGTGGCACGACGTGGTAGTTGTGTGACGAACTGTTGCAAACAATTAGCAATTATTCGTGTTTTTACTTTTTCATTTATGGAATATATATGTATGTATCCGTGCGAATGGAGAAAAATATGTGTAATAATATAGAGAAAGTTATGTGATGCTACAGAAAATCGATATTGAGATATCAACGAAAAGACATGTTTTGGAGTTCTCTGATACCAAAAACGTATTTTATTTAACACGTCCGTGCGTTTGTCTGATCGTTTGTCAGTCCGTTTGTCCGTGCATTTGTCCACCCTTTCGTTCGCTCGTCCATTTGTCCGTGCGTTTATCCGCCCCGTCACTTGTCCGTCCATTCGTCCGTCAGTCAGTCCGTTCGTCCGTCCGTCTGTTAGCCTGTCCGTGCTTTTATCCATCCATTTGTCGTCCGTTTGTCCGCCCGTTCGTCCGTTTGTCTGTCAGAAAATTAGATCAAAATTACGCATTTTCAGAGACGGTCAAACAAAATTGTCTTTGGCTATAATATTATGAAAGTCGTATTTCAATTCTACCATTACGAGTTCTGAAAATTGATAAAACGTGAATAAATGTCTTTTAGACCAATAGGTGGCTGCTGGGAAGAAGTGGAACAAAACCGAAAAGCTAGCTCAGACTAAAGCGGTAAGGAAACTAACTAGTTCGAATATCTCTACCACTCTGTTGCACCACTAGTTTATTTTTTAGACCATCCTGTTAAAAAATATTAACTAAAATGTAAATATTTCTTTGCCAATAATAGATTAACTACGTATTCGAATCATTCAAGTATTTAAATACTATCATTGAGGAATCCTCATTTAAAGAATAAAGTAAAATATACAATACAGTTTTATATGTCTGATACATAAATTAGACTAATCACAAGCAAATATTGAAACTGAAGCTGAAATTTTTAATGTCAAGCACATATCTCAGGAATGCATTTCAAACTCATACTCGTAATGGCTCGTATTGAAACTCATAGAGTGACTCGGAAGTTCTTTTTAATAAGTATTGTGGTAATTCAAACCATTAACATTTTTTGCATTACTTACATATATTTTTTCACACATATCGAAATATCTTTTAAGTACAAGCCAAAGCGTGTAAATATTTCGTCAACTTTCCTTTCAAATTCTGTAAAGTCCATTTGCGATATTTGAACATCGCGAAATATTTTCCTTTTAATACAGTGCTCTACAGAATATTTATAGAGAGATGGAATAATATAGAATATTCTTCCATCATTGTCAATCGTGAGTTGAGCTGAATCTGAACAATAGACACGAAAATGGGTCAAGGAAATATTCTAACTACTCGAGGCATGTGGCAATGAGAGCTTCGAATGTGTTCGATCCACACGTCGGAGAGAACGTTCGTCGAAAATAATGTTCAAGCCTGCACGGTGTTCACTGTACAAAGAGCTGATTCACCAAGCGTGACTGTTCCCCTCATTGATTGGTAGGGTTGTTAACTCAACGGCAATGAATGTTTTAAACTTCTTTCCTTCGTGAAGACTTTTTCCTTGGTAAAAAAGTTTGGAGTTCTAAAGAGGCAAGTGAGGCTATCATATTTCGGTGACGCGTTTCCGAGTACGGAGTCGCAACGATTGTCAAGAATTATTTTCCTTTAAGAAATCAGTAAAGTAGCGTAGATGATGAGTGCAAGCATTTCCATCCCAGAAAGTGCTGAAAATCTTCCACCTATTTGCTATTATTCAAGGCAAGAAACTGAAAAGGATACCTGTACAAAGATGTATACGTTTTGTTGAAATAATTTTGCAAAGTTAGAAACATTTGGACTCAGTTTTTTTTATGGAATCTTTTCATGTTATTGTTCACTAGTAAATGTTTCCTCTCCTGCTTTTTCTTTCGTCGGTTACGTATGTAATTGAAAATAATTTTCATTTGGATTCGTTTATTTTTATCGTTTTTCCAAGTTATTGGCGTTTTATTCTCTTTGAAAATTAAAATAATTGTTAAAAACTTATATTTCAAAATTATTCTTACTAAAAGATATTTACAGTTCATTTGGCAGTAGGCATTAGTAAATATGGAAAAGTAACTTTATTTAAAAAAACAACTGATTTGTAACATTTCCTCAGCACCAAATTATTCATTTTTTGTCAGCTGATTAATATGACTACTATGCAATCATATTACAATACAATATTTGGAAATTTGTTTATTAAAGATACATTTGAATACACTCGCAAAACGTAAAAGCAAACCTTCTTCTCTTACGTAATCTTACCTGAATCAATTCGAGATATATCACTTTACACTCACACTCATTTAAAACGACCATCAAGGAGAATGGTAATTGGGTCTCTACAAGCGATGGATGTTATGAGAAATTTTTATCATTATTCACACATTTATTGGTAATATGCAATACCAATTAAAATTATTATAAAATATACTTGAGTTGTTGAAAGGCTTGGTGTGAGAAGGTGGTGATAAGTAAATAGACATACTAATAAAATACTCAATTTATAGATATGGGCCGAACTTGATAGAAATTGCTACAAATGCACGAAAGGGGAATGTATTTCAATTTTAAGAAGTAAATAACTCATTTTTATATCCCGTTTAGTACAAAATGTATTCTTCCAATTTGAAGAGTGTGGTAGAACAACAGGACAAGCTGAAATTTTCAGTTGAACATGCAAATGTATATCGTGTCTTTGGGTGTGTTTGATCAAAACAGCTAGATACCGCGAGATTGTGCGGTTTTAGCTAAGCAAGCCGTATTTTGTCTAGTGACACGTGTAATGAGTAGCCAATTATTCACACTTTTTCTCGCGCATCTGAATGGATTGTCCATGTTTGTAAAGCTAGTAATTTTTGATCAAATACTGAACTTTTTTAACAATAAGTATTACGTTAAGTTCTATTAATGTTTTTGTGGAAAATAGAGTTGATCAGTTATTATGAAATCCTTCCGACTGTGAAAAGTTTAATGGAACAAAATGACATTTGCACTGTTCGTCCCACGCGCTTTAGTTAAATAAATGGAGGATGATAGGATTTCCTATCGTCTTTCCTGGTCAATTTTCTTAGTGGTACTTATTCCGTTGTCCGGCCACACGTTTCAACTACTGATATTATTAAAAGTTTCTCTTGAACTCTTCTGGTAGCTGCACATCGTATTTCAAAAGACAAAGACGAGTAATTTCTCCCCAAAAGTGAAATTCATTCTCTTAGTCATTGCACCGATAGCATAGTGATCTAGGGAGAATAGCGCTAATCCTAAACAAAGAATGCAGAAATACTTAAATTAAAACATATGCTAAAGAGAAGGGTTGTCAATGAATTGTTTTAAATAGTAATAACCGAAATATATGAGATAATTTATAGCTTATGCTACAATATCGGAACATTACCAGAGAGGTTGCTAATTCACTTCGTCAGTGTCATAAACGGCGATATATTCGATGTCTTTATATTCTTTTTAAACCATTTGGAGAATATGTGAACTATTCCTTGAGCTTCGGAATCCCTATCCCACTCTTATACTAAGATCGATCTTAACCAACGCAGTTATAATCGAAAACGTGTACGAATGTCGTAATTTGTATGTTTGTAACATTTATAAAGCTCTAATACTTATGTACTATGTGTAATAAATTACTCTTTAGAAAGATAGCAGAAAATAGTAATTATTCTTTGTATTTTCCATCATTTATTTTGTTTACTTGAAATTCAGAAAGGCTTCTAGTACAAGTTCTGTAATTTTAAGAAAAGAAATAGTGGCCTACAGACACAAAAAGGCCGTTCAAACATAACAGAAGGTTCTTTTTAAAAAGTAGCACGTACACAGCTCAAGAACAAATACAATACTATCGCATATAGCTGCAAAAAATGATTTTTTTTACAAAACAATTTCCACCAATTCCTGCAATAACATAATAACCTATACTGTAATAACACTGTAATTATGTTATTGCAGTATGCCGTTATTACAGTTCAGCAGTTATGTAATATTAACAAGAAAATAAAAGTGTTAGCCTTAAGTAACGCAACGCCTAAATAGCAAATATTTGATGGCCGCGGCTTCTTCCCAGGAACCTGTGTGTTGCATGACGTCAACTACGTAGTAAGTAGTGATACTCAGTATGAGAATTCAGTCGTTATGCGCAGTATGAGAATAGAAGAAATATTACAAATCAAATAGTTACATTTTCCAATTTAAACCCAAACTATTTAATTGTTTTTGTATTATTCCCGAGTTTCTAGATATCTAACGAAATCATAGGGGTGTCACATGGCCGAAGGTTTCATATAGTTTTCTTTCAATCTCTCCGCGCATTATAAATTAGTACCATGTACACCCACTTATAAAAATTCCAGAGGAGAATGGTGAAGATAATTGGAATTAAAAAGAATTTTCCATCTTTGGCGACTACAAGAATATTGCCGACACGAAAATCCAGGAATGTGAGTTCGTGAAATCCTCGCGCGTCAAGAATCTGGCACCAGAGAATTTTGCACCAACCGGCACGGTCAAGGTCGTACCACTCGTTGGTGAATTAATTTTCGAACAGAACAGATAGCGTCGCGCCCCTCGCTCATAGCGCGACCTTTTGTCCCTTTACGGCGCGTGTCGATATGAGCGAACAAGGGCGGGCGGACGTCCGTGTCCAAGCCATTCATCGTCGCCATGGCGACGCCGCCATCGCGCCCATGGCACGGGCGACTCGGATTGAGCAATGCCGCGCCGTGAAGTACAGTCGTGCAAGGCAGCGCGTGCGCTGTCATTATTCCTGTGAATGAAGAACTAAAATGACTGCGAGAAGTGAGGGTAGGTTTCGCTTTCAATTCTCAATAGTCATAAAACTAAGAATAAGCGCTCAACTACTACTCTGTTCTTAGAATGTCGGAAGCCGTCGTAACGCGCTATTAGTTTCCATTTCACGGGTTTTTTTATGCGCGGTTAAAATCGAAGAAATATTTCTTTCGGAGTTATGTATTTTACATTGTTCAGAATTCAGGTAAGTAAGGTAGGGACCGAACCATCCACAAATAATACGAAAACTCTAAGAGTCATGCTTGTGTAAAGTTATTTAAATTTTCTTCGTGTGTTTTTTAACAAAATTGTACGTTTGACAGCTTAACACAGAGTGATGCACATGAAAGATGGTATCATATGCACCATATTTGGGTCGTCAAAGTTGATTTTATTGGTGGCTATGTTACATAGCGTCAAAAATACGAATGATGTACTGGCAACCCAAATAAAATATTTGCATCAGGCTGTACTGAGACAATAGGGAGCGCGCTGCGCTAGGATGTTGATGATATTTAGCGCAAAGGAACTGAATACCTCAACAACAACTAATGGTGCGGAAATAGCTCCTACTTCCTAGTCCGTATTTTCCCGAAAAATTACGCAAAAAGTACAATTCAAGTCAAATTTTCGAAAAATTCGACATGATCTTACTTCAAAATCTATCTTTAAGAAGCACACTTCATTAAGGGAAAAATATCTATCTTCATAATTCTAGTTGTAGGAAGACTCCGAAAATTTTTTAAAACTTTTGCAATTTTCGAAAAATTGGCGTTTTCAACGAACATCAAACCTGCACCATTCTCTTAAACGTCCTTTACACTATCCAACAACAAAATTGAACGAAACACGATGGAAAAAGTTTTTGAAAATTTTGAAAATATCCAACGGGCTTCATGTAAGTATTCGCCAAAGTTAAAATATCGATTTCAACTTCAAGAGGCCGCGACATCAGCCAGATCAATTCGGAAATATCAATTTTGGAGAAAATCGGATGAACGGTTTAGCATTGTTCACACACATACGGACAGACAGACGGACAGGCAGACAGACGAACAGACAGACCGGCAGATAAACGCACAGACGGACAGGCAGACGGACAGACAGGCAGACGGACTGACAGACAGACGGACATACAGACGGACAGACAGACAGACAGACAGACAGACGGACAGACAGACGGACAGACAGACGGACAGACAGACGGACAGACAGACGGACAGACAGACGGACAGACAGACGGACAGACAGACGGACAGACAGACGGACAGACAGACGGACAGACGAACTAACAGCCGAACAGACGGGCGGATGAACAGACGGTTTGCCGTCAATCGATTTTTCGGTACCAAGGGCCCACAAACCATGGATTCTGGCTACACCTTGTGTTAGAGGATTTTTTCTACATTTAGCAACTGAATTTATTAACTTTTTCTTTACCAGAGCCCTTCAACAAGCGTTTTTCTTCCAAAAATTCTCCTTTGATGTTAAGTTATGTACTGTAGCATTACATAACTTTCTCTGTACTGCGTAAGCGGTAGGGAGAAAGTAAAAACACCAGATGGCACGACTAACAAGAACAGAGCGTGCAATATTTGGGGACAGAAAAACATAGGTTAGTGAAGCGATGCAACGCGCACGCGATACTCTGGAGAGATGGCTTCGCGCTGCGAGGAAGTACTCATTCCGCTGCGTTGGCGGTGATGCGTGAGTATGACGCAGCGCCTATACTGCGATTTTAACATTGCTGCGTTTGACATTTCATCGGCTCTTACGGTGCTCTCCAATAGGGACCGTACACATCACTATAGTGACGCCATTATGATGGCGTTCAACCTTCTGATTGTATGACACCGTAACTGCTGTTTTACTTCTCACGTTGCTCAGTAAAAACCGCAGTATAGCGCTGGCGTCTCAGCGAAGCAGAGTCACCGTGCTGTCTTGCCCGGTGGGTTGCGTCTGCGCAGGGGCTGATTCGACATTGCCGCACACTGAGCAGCCACATTTGTACGTCGTAGTATACTCAAGATTTGTTCTCAATTAAGAATGTTACACTGGGGGAAAGGTGAAAGGGTTAATAAAAGAAGAGAAAAAAGATTAGAAGAGAGGGCTAGGGAGGGGGAGGAGAGAAGGAGAAGGAAAAAAAGATGGGAAAGGAAAGGGGAAGTGAAGCTTCCCTTTCTTTCGTGATTTTTTGTCCGGGATGGTGACTATCACTGGCCACCGGATGAACTCAAAGTGTGTACTTTGGATACAACAGTTATGAAGATTGGAGATGATAGGTTCCTTCAAATATAGAGTTAATACTTGCATGTGGCGTATTGGTTCTGTCGCGTTTTAAATGGGGATTTTTTGCTTTCTCGCTTTGCATTTTAGAGAAGTAAAGAAGCAAGTGAGTTTGTACATCTGAAAACAGTCACGGCCAATCAGAGCTTCTGAGAATTAGCTTCACGCTTTTGAGAACGCCTCTATGAGTAGCTAAACCACGATTATGGCACTTAGTTTTGTTTGGTTTGTTTTTCTTTCGTGTTTCCGGGCGCGTCAACTGCTTTGGTCATTAGTCCCGTTAGTGTAGTGCATGTTTTTTTCTAGGGAGATGGCGGTGATCTTCCCCCGCTGGATGACGAGATCCGGCACCGACCGACCGTCGGCTAGTGGGGTTTCCCCGTAACCAGGACTCTCCTACCAGCGGGACACCGCCCCAGCCGGGATAAGCTCTAAGCTCCCGACCGGTCTCCCGGGATATGTGGTAGTGTAGTGCATGTTAGTACGGGGAGAGGATATGTGTATGGGGAGAAGATAAGATAAGGAATTGGAAGGACAGATCGCGCGCGGTCCGTGCCCCGTTTGATAGGGTAATACTCCGGCATTCGTCTGGTGTTGTTCGGAGAAACCACGGAAAACTACCGATCAGAGCAGCCAGCCGCTAGAATTCTTCTCCAGTCAGCGACTGAATTCGACCAAGCTGAAAAGATAGTGTCGAAAATCCTGCCGCCGTCAGAACTCGAACCTAGGACCTCCCGGTCAGAGGCGCTGCAGTGACATCAGTTGATGCACTGAGCTACCGCTCCCGGTCAAATGCCAGGACAGTCCCCTAACAAACGGACCACGAATCGCGCGCTATCTTTCCTTTCTCTCCCTCATTCTAGCGTAGTTGGGAGCATATAGCTTCTCGCGATTGGGGCGGCGCCCCTTTTGGGGACATGACTGAAGAGGGAAATCTCTCGCAAGCCGATGTGTAGATCGGTGCCGAATCTCACCATTCAGAGGTGAAGGAAACACTGCCACCTCCTGAGATGTACATTCACTACATCAACGGGACTAATGACCACAGTAGTCGTTCCTGGAAACGTCAATCAATCAACCAGTGGCGTACGTGAACAAAAACTGCGGAGAAAGGAAGCAGATCTGCTCGCGGGGCTAAGTGGCGCCCCGACATGCGGGTATCAGCAATGAGGGACGTTGAGATTGCAGAGAACGTGCAACGAAATAATTCAACGGCCACACTATCAGATGCTTTATTAAATAAAATATGACATTTGCCAGCTCCGATTCTACAATATACAGTTCCAGTCTTATAGATTTATATCAGAATGTAATTTTGTAGATGAAATTATCCTACAAAAGGGGATTGTCTTATTATTAACGGTACCTAATCGTGAGCGACAAACAGACACGGACAAACGGTCAGTCGGACGGACGGGCGAAGGTTACTCGAAAACTATATAAGGATTTGTGTGAAAGCTTGTCACTGTGTTCAGTAGAGTGCATACAGCACACACAACACCCACAGCGTAATTTTCAATTATAATTAATTGACCTCACGTGTAGCAGCTCAAATATTGCTTCTATTGTCCAACAAATGTATTTAGTATTGTAATTAGTAACAAGTGTTTTTAGTAATTTCCATTGAGCACGCTTTTCAGGTTTGTTCAAGTTTCCTGAAATATTTATATCTACGTTTTACTTTTGAAAATTTTCTTTCTTAAAGACAGTAAAGTCAAACCACAAAAATAGTCTATCAAAAATAGTTGAAATATTTTCTCCTCGATAATCCGTAGTTCCAAATGCAGATAACTCGCATTGAAAATAAGTCATAAGGAAACTTCTAACCCTATTTAAGATATTCCATTCCCCTGATATCTAACCCCTTTTAAAACGACTAATTCTATTTACGAGATATTTTAATTCCGAGTTTATATGGTATTTAATAAGCCCTTTGAACAACTCTTAGCTGAACCCTTGCCATCACATTGTACTAAAGCAGTAGTAAGTCTAAAGCAGTAGTAGCTGCAGCAAAATTAGAAAAGTTCTACATAGTATACGGAAAATTGAAAACCTCAAACATAATGTTTCATGTAGTTCTCTGTTTATTCTCGAAGGTAAGTGAAATGAGGGAAGTTTACTAATTTTTGAAAAAAACTATCACTATTTTCTGTGAACACAGAGTTAAACATATTTATGAAGAGATAATTAAAATGGTTTATATTTACCAAGATAATTATCTGCATATGACTTAGTAAAATTTGTGAAAGGAATACTGCTATGCACCATCATTTAAAAATGTGATGCATCACATATTATTAAAATAACTAAAATTGTTTGTGAAAGGAAACTGAGTGAAACGGTTGATAGACATTGCACCTCTGTCCACTCACTAATGTGTGCATTTAGAACACTTACCTCCCTCTAACTATAAACTCACACTTATAAGTTTTCTCTAAGACAAAATGTCTGATTTCAATAGATTGATTACACTTCGCACGATCAATTAATGAAAAATTGACGGTAGATAATTGTTCATTCTATTCATTTCAAGATATTATTATAATTTAGTATTTATTTTATTAAATCGGTTAATAAGAGCAAGTTAATAGTGCATCCGAGGTTTGAATGAAGTACAGGCCCTTACGGGCTTTTCTGGTAAAGAAACATCTCTCCGTTTCGAAATTTCAAAACTATTTTTAATCCTCATTATCATAATTTTTCATAACAACAATTAAATTAGTACACTTATACCTCGAATACGTTATGTATTTACAATAAATCGTGGTAAAAATCTTTAGAATTTATTAATTTTTGTGGAAAGGGATCCTTCGGCTGATGGATCAGCCATAACCACGGTGCTACTTGCTTCGGTTGTCGTATCATTCTGTGCTCAGGAAGTACGCGTTCCGATTGTTATCGTTTTATTCACCTGTTTCGTTGTGTTGGTTTTGAGATAAATGGTTTTAATCACTTCTTTTATTGCCACTCACTTATATGTGCGTAGGCTAGTCTCCAGAAACCCCTAGCGCCATCTTGTGAGATTTGTCCTGAGCAAGTATACCTAGTTTAAGTAAGTTTGTCTTTGCTTTCCCTAATTTTCACGTTTGATTTGAATACCAGATAGCGTAGGACGAGATACAATATCCGCAATCGTATTGCAACTCTGATTGATGCGAAACTGCTAGAGGATTTAACTTTGCCAGGATCGGCCAGGTGTCTTTCTTGGCTTCTGCGGATGAGTGTCCATATGCATGCCGTCGATTTTTGGCACCTCAAAAAGTTCCCCGACTTTGACCGTGTTTGACCCCGCGAACTTGGGATCAGTAGCTCGGCATGATAACCACTGTACCATCAAGGCCGATCGTTTTAATCACGACAAAGTTAAATGTAATTTCGTTTACTTTTCTTCATTTTAATTTTTAGGTTATGGTAAATTTATTAATTTACAATTTTTTAATTTTAATTTCTTTTTCTTTGCAAAATTAATTTAGATCTACCAACCGTTAAGAGCAAGAATGGTAAAGTGCTCAAAAGTAGGGAAAAACAAATGGTTATTATGTGTAATGATCCATCGTTTCGAGACCAAAACCCCAGATGCAACATTGCCAAAAAAGTGACAAAGAATAAACTTGTATATGGAGTGCAACGGTGCCGATAGAAAACATTTTTGTAAGTCCAAATTAAAATAAGGAATTGTAGCGCGTGAAATTTGGGGAAAATTGAACATAATCGTCCGGTAGAGCAGAAAATATAGAATGAAATAAAACAAACGGCATCAAATTCGGTCAACACCTTCAGCAGATATAAATTGAAACATAATTGAAATTTTCTAATAACATGAACAGAATACGGCCATTGTTGAAGTATAAAATAAAGATTATAAACAGGGTTTTTTTTTTTTTTTTTTTTATTCCGCTCCCGACTGATCGACTGTTGCGGACCTCTGAGCGCAGCTGCTCTCGGTAGTAGTAATCATTCATAGTGTATGGTGTATTAGCCGAAAGTTTAGTCTACACAGTGCGCAAATTAATCCAAGTGCAGTGATCTAAAAAGTGAATAACGCTACATCAACTTTCAACAACGCTGGCCTCAGCCAGTGCATTGCCGATGCATTAGCATTGGTTTATCCAACGGTCGGCCAAATGGAGGTCGCGGAAGGCGACGGCCGCGATTTCACAGCACTATACGCTCCAGCGTATCAACCAACGCCAACACAACAAGTGCAGATGTATCATTACACAGCACCGCAAGCAACAAGTATGCAGCCACATATCCAAAATTATAGCCAGCCAATACAGGTCAGTCATTTTGTGCCAGCAGAAGGTGCAACCTCATCGTCAAGGTCCAGTGACAATATTAGTGTAAACTCCGTTCCAAACCCCCAAGTGACAAGTGGCAAACGCGGAAACAGTGACCCCATCCAAAACCCCAATCAATCCAAAAAAGTTCTGACGAACACTAATATCAGCTATGCTATTCCTACAGAGAATAGATTCAGCACTCTAGCTGACCTTCCTGATGATGTTACGAACGCTACCGACCCCCCGGTACCGGAAAATGTTAGAATCCCACCCATCCACATCAGCAATATTACAAACATTATGGAACTAAATCAGGAAATCAAGGCCCAAATCTCTGCGCAATTCACCGTAACATTCAACAATAACAAAGCCAAAGTTAACTTCCAAAAAATAGAAGACTACAGAAAAGCAATTCAGTATTTCATTAAAACCGAAAAACAATTTCACACATACAAGGACCCAACCAATAAAAAGTTCTCGGTGGTTTTCAAAAACATTCACCCCTCCATCACCCAAGAGGAAATATATAACGACCTGAAGGAACAATACTCTTCCCTAAATAGTATCACCAGACTACATAAAGATAACCAGCCCATCCCAGTGGTAGCCGCAGAGTTTTCCGGTGAACAATCGATTGACTTAATCCTCCGTACCAGCCAAATCTGCAATTTAAAAGTTAAAGTTGAAAGAAGACGGAAAACAATTGGAATAATTCAGTGCCTTCGTTGTCTAGACTTTGGACATTCTAAAAATAATTGTTACAAACAAATCGCCTGTATTCATTGTGCCGAGAATCATTACTCAGTTAACTGCCCCAGTCTGAACCAACCTCCGAAATGCAGAAACTGCGATGGGACTCACCGTGCGGATATCCGTACGAATGAATGCCAGTACTTTAAAAATATATCGGAAAATAAAACTAGAATGCCCCCAAATCCCTCGTCAAATACGAGAACCAACAAATCAACTTCACCCTCACCGGCGCCCCCACCACCGCCCCCACCTCAAAATGTCCGCCATTTCCCTAGACTCCATAGAACTGCCAACATACCAAATTTCACCCATGAATCAGCATTTAATCGTCCACCAAATAATATCCCACCATATGTCCCAAACCACAATCCACATACTAGCCTCCCCCAAAATAACCTTCTGAACACACCATTCATTCATAATATTATCAATCACATAATAACCCATATAATCAACATCATAAATTCAGTCATCCCAACTATTATTCAAAACATACAACAAGCAATTACTTCTAATTTTAGTTTCTCCAATGGCTCAAAATAATTCAAATCATAAATTAATCCTAATGAACTGGAACGCATGTGGCATCAGCAATAAAAAAAACGAACTCCATTTCTTTCTCCAAACACACAATGTCGACATTGCATGTATCACTGAGACCCATTTAAAACCTCCAGCCACTTTTAAACTACCAGGCTATAATTCAGTAAGGAAGGATAGGGCTAACGCCTCAGGCGGCGGAGTTATCATACTCATTAAAAACACTATCGC
The DNA here is from genome assembly GCA_011170035.1 of Teleogryllus occipitalis. Taxonomy (NCBI): domain Eukaryota; kingdom Metazoa; phylum Arthropoda; class Insecta; order Orthoptera; family Gryllidae; genus Teleogryllus; species Teleogryllus occipitalis. Next base: position 60,997 of record BLKR01010231.1, read on the forward strand.
CTACTTCGAAGAAAACTCAACACCCATCAATGGCATTGAAACAATAGCAGTTTCACTTACCTACAGCAACCCAAAACTTACTATCATTGCCGCTTATAAACCCCCCAACATAAGAACAAATTTTGCAGGTCTGAACATCTTACTATCGCGTTATTCATCTTACATACTTTTAGGAGATCTAAATGCTAAACATGTGCAATGGGGGTGCAGAGTCACCAACGCAGCAGGTGCCCAACTTCTAAACTATATCGTAACAAACAGAATTAGTTTGTTCGCACCTCCAGAACCAACCTATTATACTTATGATCCAATCAAGCTTCCTGATATACTAGACATAGGATTAACAAACATTAATAGCAATTTTCACTCAACTCCGCATTTTGAACTAGACTCCGATCACCTTCCAGTCTTAATTTCTACAGATCAAATCCCCCCACCCCATTCACCCATTCCGGCATTAAATACTTACAACTTAAATTGGTCCAAATTCAAAAACATAATGCAAAACCAAATTCCCAATTTTAAAATACTAAACTCTCCACCGGAAATAGACCAAGCAATAACGCAACTAAATAATATAATAATCAACACAATTAGCAAACTTAATCCTGAACGTCCGAACACCCTTCGAAAACACACATCAAATAATCTACCGAAAAGCATTATCAAAATCATAGAAACTAAAAATAAAACTAGAAGGTTATGGATGGCACTTAGAATTCCCTCACTTAAAAAAGAACTAAATACACTAACCAAAATCAGTAAAAAAGCTCTAGAACACTATAAACAAACTAAATACAATAATATCATTCATTCATTAAATACACGAAATAACTCTCTCTGGAATTTCACTAAAAGTATACTCGGAAAAAAAAACCATAATCCCACCACTAGCTACTCCAAATGGAAAAAAATACGCTACCGCCGATAAAACGGAAGTATTAGCCGACCACTTCGCATCAACTTTCACACCAAACATCACACCTCCTCTTCCAGATCACACCCACATCCAACAATTTGCGAATTCCCCGAATTTCAACGTACCACAAAAAATTAAGTATATCTCTCCACATGAAACTCTAAAAGTTATCAAATCCCTTCCCAATAAAAAAGCTCCCGGCCACGATAAAATAAATAATATAATTCTCAAAAACCTACCCAATCCTGCCATAGCTTTCATTGTAAACATATATAATTCATCTTTAAGAACTACTACCTGGAAACATTCTATCATCCTCCCGATTCCCAAACCTAATAAGAATCATAGCATCCCCGATAACTACAGACCCATAAGCCTCCTCCCCACTTTAGCAAAAATATTCGAGAAATTAATTCTAACAAGATTAAACAACTATATTAAAAAAATTCACCTCATACCTTTCTACCAATTCGGATTCACTAATAAACTATCCACAGCACACCAACTGCTGCGTATTTCAGAAAATCTCCATTCCTCCTTTCAAAAAAAACAATATTCAATAGCAGTTTTCATGGACATCGCTAAAGCTTTCGACAGGGTATGGCATGAAGGCTTAATTTATAAAATTTTATCTATAGGCACCCCTATATACCTTTTCAAAATTATTAAAAGCTTTCTCACAAATAGAACTTTCTCAGTTTCAATAGAAAATCAAAATTCGAACACCCGCCCTATCTCTGCCGGTTTACCTCAAGGATCACCTCTCTCTCCCCTACTCTATAACTTGTACACAGCCGATATGCCTACATCAAGATTAACAAACATAGCCCAGTTTGCAGATGATACCGTAATCTACATGTCCCACTCCTCAATTAATTACATAGCTAGCGAAATCCAATCTCATTTAAATAAAATAGAAAACTGGGCAACGAAATGGAAGATTAAAATCAACCCCGCGAAATCTACAGCTAAAGTCTTCACTTTCAGACCTTATTCCTTCCCCATGCCATTTAAATTGAACAACAATACAATCCCTTGGACTCCTCACAACAATGCAGTTAAATACCTGGGTCTTCACATGGATACTACGCTCAACTGGAAAATACATATTGATACAAAAGTCCAACAAGCCAAAGCCAAAATAATACAGCTAAAATCACTTATAAATAACAGTAAACTTTCACTAAATAACGGTATCACCTTATACAAAACCATCATTAGACCTCTTCTCCTGTACGCTTGTCCAATTTGGACAAATGCTGCCAAGTATAATATCAACAAAATTCAGGTTATTCAGAACAAATATCTAAGAACTATCACCCACGCCCCCTGGTTCATTTCCAATAAGCAATTACACCACGAACTTAACCTAAAACCCATCGCACATCACATAGCCTTTCTTGCCAATAACTTTTATTCTAATCTAACACTCATCAATCATGAAAGACATATAAATTTAGGAAAATATAATGAAAACCCAACTAGAATAAAAAAACCGATATCCAGTTCATTCTTTTCTCAACATTTTTTCAAACCTCAGTAATTTTTAGAGGTGCTCGGTGAGTCCCCTCGTCAATTGTAGTTTAGAGTTAGTATATAAGAATTATATATAAGCCAACCATACAAATGAAGAGTTTCTTGTAAACTGAACTTTGTAAGTCAATCCTATAAAAATAAAGATTATAAACAGGGTTTTTAAGAATTATGACAAAACGCACGGACCGATTCGGCTAAAACATTGGGAAATAATAGACTAAAATACGGGAAAGACGACAAAATTAGTGTCAACTTTGTCGCACGTTCGGAAGCAGAGTAATGATAAAATATTTGGAAGTTACAATGAACCAAAAGGGATAAACAAATGATGCCATGTTAAGAAGCGAAGATAGTCTTTTGGAATCAACAGAGGAAAAAAGCAAGCGAGTAGCAATTATTTTGTTACAGAAATCTTCTGTAACAATGTAAGTTACTAGAAAACAATTCCGATGGGAGTCAGATGTGTCGTGAACACTGGGGGGAACGCTTCGTGTGCGCGAAATTGGCGTGTTGTTAAGTTTTTCAAAAGTGTAGAAATTTAAATAGAAATAACGTTGTGATGGGTGTTAGAACTTTGCAATACTAGGAAAAGGAACAAAATTCGGGAGTAACTTGAATTTTTTTTTTTTTTAGTAGGACTTGATGTGATTACGAATCACGAAATGTATTTTATTTTCGTG